>JAMZEH010000080.1:6032500-6092500 GCA_024699665.1 Ostrea denselamellosa
TTTCAATCATGACATAGTGACAGTTTTACTAAAGACTTGCCAATGATGATTGTCTCACCAATGTTTGAGAAACACTCTTGTTTTCTTACTTCTGTCATATTTATTTGACTTTGAAACTGAAAATTCTGTACAATCAGTGAATGTTTCATTTATAGAATGAAAATACAAACAGAAAATGAACAGAACTATCAGTAGCTGTGTACATCTTGCTTTAAATTAATCTGATTAACTTATTGTTTTAATGTCATCTGTAGACAAGACTTTAACCAGTCTCATGAGCCACACCATAACTTTCACCATGTTGGCAACTAACTTTTCAGTTCAATAGGTATAGTATTTCTATACATATAATATTTCATATATTCTAATATGTTGATTGTGCTATTGTTGGTGTGAGTTAAGCTAGTAAAAATACTGACTAAATTTTTACACTTTATTTATCCAACCATTGGTACAGTCTTGTTTAGATTAAAAATTCTGCAAACATTATGGTCATTATAATGATCTAATTTGCATATACAACCTGTCATTGGATCAAATACTGTCTGACATGGTTCCTACCAACTGTTACACTGTTCTTCACATACTGATTGACTACAGAATATTAATCTTTTAACTTTTCAAATTGGTTGACTTACTTTCCGTCCAAGATGCTAATGTATTATATCATCAAAACATATTTATATACGTAAACACAATATCTGTATTATTATTATCTGTACAATGCAAGTTTTCATCAGTCACAGAAAGAGATAATTAATTGAAAATAAATAATTATTATATTACTTGTGAATTTAATTCATTTTTATGATGCTTCTATTAAGTCTGAATGTATTTGGGAATGATTTTGTGCAAAATTATGATACAGTGAGGTCATATCTAGAAGCACTATACAATCTGAAGCAGAACATAAGTAATACTTGCAATATGCCATCTGTGACTTGACATTTTTTTTTTCAAAGTAAGAGAATTTATATACATAATTTATGGGATGTACATTAAACAAATTTAGGTGAGAAAAATGTGATAGTTCTGCATTAATGGTGACATTTTTCCAGAGTACTATGGGTAATCCACATCCTTTTTCAGCTGATGAAGAGCAAATCATGTTACTCACATGTGTAATCATTGGACTTGTAGTAGTAGTAGCAATGTTCAGGTTAAAAATCAATGTATGACAGGGTGATATAATTGAAATATAAATGCATCCATATCCAGTGTGATCTTAAAATGTTATGGAATTTCTAAGATTAAAATCTTAACTTAAATATATATACAAATTATCACAGTATCTTTCATTGATTAGCACCTAAGGATAACCCTTGCAAGCACAGTTGCTTGGGGACTTTTTTTCGATTTTTCGATGAGTGAGCTCATCACGTCGCTTTGTGATGTGAGCTTTGCTTGCTTGTAAACTTGCCATGCTGTCTGTAATCCATAAAACATACTATACCTATCGTAATTCCATTTCTCATACTCACTTCTTTTAGTAAATTGCGAACATTTCTGGATCTGTCTCTTGGGCAATGTCTTGCATATGACAATGCTGACCACAATGTCAAAACCTGAAGCAAATTTAAAAACGAATAATCACGTGATCATGCTTCTAACGGCAAGGACTTACTTTGGAAATCTAAATATTACAAAATAATACTCACACAAACTACACAAGTAGAAAATTTGATGTACATCTTCCAGAAATCATGTGAAAGTAACACCGGATGTTTAAATGATGAATTAAATATAAAATTCCCAAAAGATGTTTTGAATTTCCGGATTTTAAAATGAAAGTTTACAATCGTAGAAAAAAATTAACAGTAATATAAACTATTTGTAAATCATTTGTAAATACTGTGAGTTGAAATCTAATCTAAATATTTCAATTAGAAACATTACATATATCTCAAAATTTTCACGTCATGTGAAGGGACAACCAAGCAGTTTGAACATTATGTTAAACTTCATATTTCCAGTTTCGAGTTATTTTGCTTTTATGGAAACAGTACCTTCTAGTTCTATTGAATAGGTAAGTGACACAAGTTAATTTTGATATAGATAGAGTACTGAGACATTATGTGCATCCCCCCGTTTTTTAAAATCCAATCCGTCGTGTAACGCACACGTGTAACGTCCACAGATGCTTGGGTGGTTAGAGCACCTGACTAGTGATGAAGAGGTCCCGGGTTCGATTCCCGGTCCATCCGCAAATTTCCATCTTTTCTATATACTACAATATGAATACATATCTAACTTCATACATATATAAGTTAATTATTTATATAAATATACGGTTAGATGTGTATTCATACATGTATGTTAAGATCCAGGCTGTGGTTAACAGTTGCAACCTTAGAGGCCATGTGGGCCTCTGACTTTTGAAAGTTTATGGACCCACAACTTGATCAATGGGCCCACAATGTTTATCAATTTTCAGTAAAGACGAAATAACAGATTTTTATAGTGGCAAATCATAAATCATTCCACTTGCAATCCTGTGGGGATCCGGGTTAGAATAGGTTTTCAGTACCCCTTGGAATAAAATGGGGTGGTCCCCCTTGCAAGAGAGGCCCAGTGTCACCACAGCTGTGGCATGATAAAGATCCCTTCCTGTTTAAAGGCCATAAGCACCAAGCATAGGCCTAAATTTTGCATTCATGTACCAGCAATGGCCAAAATAACTGCCTGAAAACTGCTAAGGAACTCTGAAGGCTAAGAAACTGCCATGAAAATGGTAGATGAATGCTCTTATGCAAATGAGACATGCATACTAATGAGGCTTGTTGATGTATAAGGAACTTCTTATTTTAAGTGAACTGTGGTTATTATCAATAATGTAAGACTTTAATGATTACAGAAAAAAGAATTAGATTATATAGAATAATTTTTGTTAAAAATTTCTTACAATTTTGTGTAGTTTTTACAAATGAAAGGAAATGTTTACCTGTGTAAGAGTAAGTATTCATTTGTTGTCAACATGGTCAAAAGGGAAAAGGTACCCTTTACTAGTGGTAAAAGAATGCAAATACACCCCTGATACAATATATGCTTATATATACTTATTGTTATCTTTTTTTATTTTCACCCATACTTTTAACCTTGCACACTTTCACGCATATAGACACAGACAAAAGGGGGAGGGGGTTATGATAACTTTTGCACATGTATACAAAAATGAATATAGATATATGGATACAAAACACATAGCAATAGAGCCTTTAGGCATTATTTTGGAAAAGGCTTTTCGTCTCTGATCATCAAACAAATTCTCATAGTGTAATTACCTTTCTATTAATGATAGTTATTATTGAATGTAATTGTACTTTCTTTCTTGACACTATATATATATTTATAAAATTTCCTTTTGCAGATTCCCATTACATTATTCAGGTCGAAGTGGTTCTGAATCATCATGAAATGAGAAATGATCTGGAGATATTTTATCGAGATGTCATGCATTGTAGAGAGCGAGAGTGAAATTAGTGTGTAGATATATTCACTAGACAAGTAACAATTCAGTGTCACTGTGCCGAGTTATGTTATAGATGACTTGCATAATGTGTTCAAAGTGTTTCAAAGGTGTATATCAGCTTTGCAGGATAAACTGGGTCAGGAAGTCATCAAAATATGCCTCCTTGAATTGGACTAGAAACAAGTGTTTGCATTTTGCAGTAAATCAACAGACATACAAGAGGGGGAGAAGTACACCATCTCCATCATATATACCACTCTGTTACTTAAGTACAACAAGTACTTTTTGGAAGCAGAAGGGTCAACAGAACTGCCATGGAGGAGATGAAGAGTTGGAAAGCAGTGTACAAAATTCAGTTCAAACTTCTGTAGAAGGTTTTTAGACATTGCACTATACACCCCCTTCCCCCACTGTAAAAATGTCTTTGCATACAGTTCTGATCATGTCCCTCTTTTATCTCCATCCTGCTTTGGGTTTAGCCCATTTCTGAATAAACTATAGGAGATACCTTCAAACTCCATACACTGTACTATACATATTGTGTGAGAGCATTACAACTATTCCATTGTCTTTTCATTTTACCTTGACTTTCATATGATCTTACATTTTAGGATTTAGATATTGAGGTTGTTTCTGAATTTAGGGAAGGTTCCTTCATTAAATACATCTTGGTGAGAGTATGACAACTATGCCCTAAGATTTATTTTTTTACATGAACTTCTCTATGACCTTGAACTGACATTTGTAGGTTTTGCATTTAACTCCTTTTGACTGACTTATGAAAGATATTGTCATCAAAAGTCATAAACAGATATGACAACTCCACACAACTATTTTGACCTTGACTTTCATATGAATGACAACTCCACACAACTATTTTGACCTTGACTTCACTTTTTGTTTTTGTATTCTGTTCTTTGTTATCATTAGTAACCTTTGGGGATACTTTTGACATCAAATTTCATACATGGGTGCAAAAAAAAAAGAAAAAAAAAAGAAAAAAAAAAAGAGAGACAACTGTGACCAAATATTTTGACCTTGATAGATTTAGTGAATAATTCATGTTTAAATCCAAATTGCTGGTGGGAGGGGGGATTTAAATAAAAACTTTTAAAAAATGAATTGTATATATTAACTAATATATGCATATCTGATAATAAATTTTGATTCTCCTCTTGCTTTGACATAATATTGATGGTAAATGTTGAATTTAATTGATATTGATTTTAAGTGATATTGATTTTAGATGATGGTATTCTACAAGAACCTGAGGAGTATAGGGAATGTCTACAGGAGCATTTCCATTATGATGGAGTTCATCACTCAGTAATGATCATACATCCAGGTTCAAACTGTTTTGCACTTTCTATATAGGTTCTCTCTCTCTTTCTCTCTCTCTCCCCCCCCCCCCCCCTTCTGAACCTCACTATTGTCTTCTCTCATTCAAATTTTTGCACATTGGTTGATTTCAATCTATGTTCTATAGATTGTAGATGGGGATGAAGTGTTGAGCCTGTTTTATTTGTATCTGCCTCTTTGTGTCAACAACTCTAACCTGCTCATATTGTTTGATATTACAAGAATTTTAGATAAGGTCAATATGGCTTATAAAGGTTAAGGTCAAGGTCATACACCAAAGTCAGATTTGTCCCAATTTTACGTAGCCAAAGTCAGAGACATAATGTTTCTCAAGCAGATCTTGATTCTTTTGCTTTTAATATTTGTCATTCATTTTTAACTTGTACATTATCACTTTTTGACCCCATTTTCTCACCTCTTATTATGCTCAAATCCTCAGTGGAAAAATTTGAAAGCAGTCTAATTCAGCAAGAATTGTATAACTCTAAAATAGCAAAATATTCCTAGACAAAATTGAAATGGGACAAAATTGGTTAATGTACTGCAGTATGAGGGCTTTAATTACACATGGTGAAAATTTCCTGGTATACAGTATGTATATACGTGTATCCTATGCAGTATGTTTGTAAAGTTACTCAATTCAAAATTTAGCATCAAGCTGAAAAAATACCCTTTTGATGTTTTTAATTTTATCTTCTCATCATATAAAATCGATTTTTTTTTACAGCTATTAGGTGGGGGGCGGAGAAGCCAAGGTTCACGACCCCAGCACTACAGGTCAGTGAGGCTTGTGCTTTGGTTCACTCACTGCCACACTGGAGAGTAGCTGATACAGTAAGATTTTTATATCATACATTTAATACAGCAGTGAGCTGTCTTACTGAGAGCATTCATAGATTCTCATGTCGATCAACTTCTGTGGTGCATGTATTTGTATGTAAGATACCTCCCACTAAGTAAGAGTGTTTATGTTTGTACAATGTACAACTAGGCATCTGGATTTTTTATACCTTGACTGCCTGAAAGACAATAAATTCATCATCCTTCTGACCATTTATTAGCTCTGTCTGAGGTAACAAGGACTAGATTTTATGGTTGATTGAACTAGCTATATACAGCTGATCTACATGATATATATTCATGTACAACTTTTCACTTGCAGAAAATTCAAAAAGTGAAGAACCGTGGAGGGTTTATATTTACAAAAGGACAGCTGAAGGAACTGACAGATCTTCTGACTTCTCGCACAGACATTTCAGCTGTGTTTGTTAATGTAGACGTCTTGAAAATCAATCAGGTGGCTATGCTGCAGGTTGCGTGGAAGATGCCAGTTTTTGACAGGTGCTGTTAAGTACCAATATGATAGCAGATGAACCCTAGGAATAATGTAAAACAGCCTCTCAGGAGATAAGCTATTACTCCCAGGAAATGCTACATATACCTGTGTTGTGTGTTTGTTTCCTTGTTTTTTGGTTTTTTTTTAACTTCACAGTATTAAATGTTTTGTAGTTTTTTATGTCCTGATGGGCTGTAGTATGGTGCAGTGCATCTGTCCGTCCGTCTCTGCATAACTGTTAGCATCTTGCAGGTCAGATAAAAATTACACTTGCTAGGATTAGATAATTTTGTACACATGTTTTGAATGATCAGAGGAGGATTGTTTTTCAGGGCCAAAGTCAGACTTACATGGATAATTTAGTAGACACAAAACAAGGTAGAAACATTCCTGATAAGGCTAAGATGCTCAAACAGTACAGATAAGACTAGGTTGATCCAACTTAATATACATATTCAACCTTCTTAAAGGGGTTATGTTTAAGTGTAAGCACTTAATGAATAGTATGCCAGCATGAAATGTTGCTGTTCATACTCTCATGTATTTTTATGCCTTCGAGATCAAGATTTGGGGGCTTATTGATTTTGTCGTGTCTGTTGTTCTGTAATTCTGTCTGAAACTCTAACAGTCCTAATAACTATTGAACAGGAAATGATATTTCACATGAATATTCCTTGTGATAAGACCTTTCCGTTGGTACCAAAATTTTGATGTTTTGACCTTGGCATCTGACTTTAACATTTAGGGCTTTCATTTTTTAATTGGGTATCCTTTGTGACAAGACCTTTCTGTTTGTACCAAAATTTTTGACCTTCTGACCTAGACCTTGGTGTTTGACCTACATTTTAAACACTTTAACCTTAGCCATAACTTTTAAATGTTAAAAGATATGTGACCTTGTGACCTTGGCATTTGACTTTAAAAACTTTAATGTTTGCCAATGGCAAGTACTAGGACTTTCATATTTCACATGAGTATTCCTTGTGACAAAACCTTTTTGTTGGTACTAAGCATATTGACCTTAGCATATGATCTACTTTTTAAATTTTGATGTTGTCCCTAACTTCTATATGGTAAATACTAGGACATTTCTTGTGACAGAATCTTTCTATTTGTGTCCAGATATTTGACCTTGTGATGTACTTTTTAAAAATTTTTAACACTGGCATGGCATCATTGGAATTTGCCATTATTGGGGGAATTTGTGTTTCACAAACACATCTTGTATAGATAATTTGTTTCTTATATATACCTTCTATTTTCATTTCTGTCAGAGAATTACCAACTGTTAAAATAGTTGTATAACACTGGTCATGATTCATATGCACATTTGCATGAGAAAATGACTGTCATTTCCACTGGTAAAGATATCAAAGGCAAAAACATTGGAATTGTAAATATTATGCAGTGTTTCTGTGTGTCTATCTGTTATAAAGAGTATTTATAAGCTAGGGTAACCAAACTTGGTACAAATTGTTTTGTACCTGTGCCCCATGGTGTTGGTGCCAAGTAAATCTGAAATGTTAATAATTTTGCTTCTCAAGTTTTTTTTTTTATACTTTATTAGAGTAAAATCTTTCTTCAAATTTATTTTAACAAAGCTATCTTAGTGTTAACATTTTATAAATACTCCCCAATATTAGAAAAATTGTCAAAAGAACTCTCTCAGAACCATTTTTGATCTGCTTTTCTCCACATCTTCCGAGGCTTCTGATCTACTCCACTTCACCTGTTTTTAAATCAAGTTTTCTTTCTCATTTATACAGGTATACTCTTGTTCTTCACATATTCAAAGAGTTTGCACAAACTAGGGAGGCAAAATTACAGATCGCTTTAGCAGAAATTCCATACATCAGGTAAAGGACTTGTCAGAAATATTAATTTGCTTTATGTCTACATACCATAAACCCTCAAAACACTACCACAGTAATGCTGTCTCTTGTTAATGGATATTTGTTTGTAGTTTCATTCTGCAAGTGAAGACATGTTGATGTAATGCATAGATCAATTTCATTTATATATATTTTTTCAGAGGTCGTTTGGAACAAATAAATGAAGGTCAACATGACCATCTGACTGGGAAGACGCACTATGTCGTATCTGGAGGGTTCAAGTTTACTTATATTCAGAAACGAGAGGCTTTAGTTGCAGTAAGTTTACAGTCTGAGGGTTAAAATTTGTTACACATCTGTGGGTGTATGTTGAGGTGCTAAATTCAACTATTTATCACTTTAATCTGTTGTATTTTTCATCTCTCTCCTTGTATCTCAGTCTAGTAACACTTTTCATAAAACATTTCCTTATTGGCTGAAATTTGTAACCTAACTGAAATGAATGTGCATTAGAATGAGTATATAAACCGAATCAGTGCTGTCACACTTCATTTCATCAGTCTTACATCAAAGGTAGTTTCTGTTTATCACTTGTCTTCATCATATGCCATTGCTATTTGAATTGTAACAAGACTGGAAGGGAGAAAATATAACCGACCAGACTGGGATTTGAACCCATTTTTGGTCCATTGCATTTTCTTCCTTCCTGTTACGTTTAGTGCCATTTACTACCCCTGGATTACAGGTGAAAGTTCTGCCAAGGGAAAAACAATCTGGGTTGTGTGTCTTTGAGGTTGATGGCAATATAAGGAGGGAGGAATGTAGTGGTGAGAAGGGTTCATTGACCAGTTAGGCTCAGTTGGTAAAGGACCTTTTAGAGATTCAGGGGGCCTGAGGTTGAATCTTGTTCTGGTCTTGGATTTTCCCCCTTCCGGTTACAGAATAACGAGTATACAAACGCTGCAAACCCGAGTTTGCTCTGACTGACATAGTCACACAATAACACAGCAACTAGGATTGTTTCAATCAATATTGTGTTTTATGGTATCCAAAGTTTTCCACGTTTTGCTGTACAATGGCATACTGGTGGTATATTGATTGTAAAAATGGATGTTTCTAATTTACAAGATTGTTCAAAATTGTAGTTGAATTTTTGAAAGTTATCTCCCTTTGCTCAAAAATGAAAATAAATTTCATAAAATTTTGTTTGATAACACTTTTATTTTTTGGTAGTTTTTTATGGGCAATTCTTTTATGTATCTTTTGCAATGAGATCTCTTAAGAAATTTTATTTTGCTTTCTTTTATTTTCAAAAAGTAGACATTTTCAATACAATTCATTTTTAGATTGATAGAATAACATATCATGATTCTGCGTAACTCAGAATTTAATTCAGAACTACTCATCACAATGTCAGCAATCACAAGAAGGTGTCAGCACATGTATTTATAACATTCAACAATTGCAGGGTAGACCGACTCGCAGCTCCTTTAATTAATTCTTGAAATAAACAAATCAGGGTGTACCTTTGTACAGATTTCTTGCTTTATTAGTATTTTGGACTCTCCCAGTCAATTTATTATTTATCAAATATATCATTTATAGGTTACAGTTGTTGTATAAACTGTGTGTCTTCTATTTCATTAATCATGTTCATGTTAAACAGTGAATTGTATTGCACTTTGTAGGAAAGGGAAAGAAGACTAAGAGGAGAGTTAGAAAAAATCAAACAACAGAGAGAAATCCTAAGGAAAAACCGAATCAGACAACAGTATCCAACCGTAGCTGTTGTAGGATATACAAATTGTGGTAATTCACAGTACCCCATTGGCTGTTGTAGAATATACAAGTTGTGGTAATTCACAGTACCCCATTGGCTGTTGTAGGATATACAAATTGTGGTAATTCACAGTACCCCATTGGCTGTTGTAGGATATACAAATTGTGGTAATTCACAGTACCCCATTGGCTGTTGTAGAACATACAAATTGTGGTAATTCACAGTACCCCATTGGCTGTTGTAGGATATACAAATTGTGGTAATTCACAGTACCCCATTGGCTGTTGTAGGATATACAAATTGTGGTATTTAATAGTACCCAACTAGCTGTTGTAGGATTCACAACATGTTGTAAAGAATTAGTAATATTTCACTGTAGCTGTTTTAGGATAATGAGATTATGTGAAGAACTTGTATGTATTTAAGATACCCAGTCTCTCTAGCTGGGAATTATATGTATTTCTTTATGGCCATTGTCCTCATCCACAAGAGAGACATTATTATATGCCAAGGAGAATGAAGCGCCCAGACAATGACATAGTTCATAAAGTCAATTTAAATGATGATATATTGTAGGGTCTTTATTCTGTGATATAGAAGCACAAAATCCCACTTAAACATAGTAATTAGGTACTCTTCCTAATCAAATAATGACGCAGAGGATAAATCTGACACTATACAGACCCAGGTGATGTCATACGAGGCTAATGCTAATTTTTTGTCGAAGTTTTATACTTCTCCAGAGCTGTATATGAATTAATCCAGGTGAGCAATTAACCTCTTAGGATCACTAGTCCTTTGATAAATTATATGAGAACATGGACCCACAATTTCCAGTGACCTTTAACTCCACTTTTAGAATGTAAGCCAGTTTGTCATGGAAGCAATATTTTAATCTTTCATATGGTGTTTGACAAATGGATACATTATCAAGGAAATGGACAACATTTCATTTTTGTTCTATTATCCTTTAATTGTTTGGAAGGTGTAATTTTAATTAGATTGGTGCATCAAAATTGGTACTGTTTATGTTTTACATTACAACCACTGGGTAGATGCCCCTGCTGGTGGACTGTCAGTCTCCAATGGTATTCACCAGCCCAAGAAATTCATTTCAAAATTAAAGATTATCTCCCTCATGCATAGCTCTGATCTTTTCCGGATTTGGCTCCACTATTTGGTATTTTTGGTTCATTCAGCTCTTCCAAGTTTGTTCTTATTTCGGATTGCCAACAGTTTTGACTTGAGCATCACTGAAGAGACATTATTTGTTGAAATGTGCATCTGGTGCATCAAAATTGGTACCGTTTATGTTTTACATTAGTGGAAAAATACAAGCTTAGATCATCATATGTTAGTGTGTTAGTACTTGTATGTAATAGTAAGGGCTTTGTATATCTATTTCATCTTATAAATTGCTTGTCTTTTTAAAACTCCTCCTTTTTAAAGTCCTTTATATAATCACCTCAGAAAATGATAATCCTATCAAAAATTTCTTGTTTGATTTTAATTTTAAGGGAAAACAACTCTGATAAAAGCCCTGACTGATGACGAGACTCTCACTCCAGAGAACCGACTGTTTGCCACATTAGACGTCACGGTTCATCAAACTCTCCTGGCCAATCACCTCAAGGTTCTTTTGGTTGACACTGTGGGCTTTATCTCGGACATTCCTAGCAGTCTGATGGATGCATTTTCTGCCACCTTAGAGGATGCACTTATAGCAGTATGTATAGTTTACAACTGAAGCCCACTTTGTAGCAGTATGTATAGTTTGCAACTGAAGCCCACTTTGCAGCAGTATGTATAGTTTACAACTGAAGCCCACTTTGTAGCAGTATGTATAGTTTACAACTGAAGCCCACTTTGTAGCAGTATGTATAGTTTGCAACTGAAGCCCACTTTATAGCAGTATGTATAGTTTACAACTGAAGCCCACTTTATAGCAGTCAATTGACATTTTACAACTGAAGCCCATTTTATAGCAGTCAATGTATAGTTTACAACTGAAGCCCACTTTATAGCAGTCAATGTAAAGTTTGCAACTGAAGCCCACTCTGAGAAATTTTTAATACATGTACCATGTTATATGGAATATAGCCACCCACCTTACATTAGAAGTGAAAGACAGGTCTTTTGGATATGACCTCCTAAACAGAGGTACCATCATCATGGCAGGCATTGGCATAATAAAGAACTCTCACTACTATGATTGTAAGCACTATGCTTAGTTAAGGATTTGTGGCTGTTGACAAAGTCTATACGAGTGGAAATAATTGAATGGGACGAAAACAACATAAATAAACAAATGCTAGGTGTGTCTATTTTTAGGATGTAATTCTTCATGTTAGAGATTCTAGTCATCCAGATCATGTGGCCCAAACAGAAAATGTTGTAGACATTTTGAGTAAACTGCTACCCGAGGAAAAGCTACAGAATATGTTGGTGGTCAACAGTAAATGTGATCTTGTAAGGTGAGTTAACTTCAAACAACGGAAAGTTGCAAGATTTTGATACCAGTGAGATTACAATGTATATGAAGCATGTTAGAGATATCATTCAGTAAGCATTACTGTCTTATTAGTTGGTGACATTGACCTTTTGGGCTGAAAACTAAAAGGGGTCATTTCTCAGTTATATCAATGAATTTTCATAGCAAAAGCCCAAAATAACTTAGTGGTGACTCTGACCTTGAATATAAAAAAACATCTCATGATTTGTTAAAGGTTGAATACTCAGAGTATTTGTTAATGATCAGAAAAACATTTCTTCTTGATCTTTTGACCTCAATCAATAAAGGTCAATGTTCTATCATAGACTGTCTTCATGTGCAATTTCAGTATTAATGCTCAAATACATGTAGGGTTTGATATATCATTTAGAAATTATTTAACAAGTACTCTTTGGCCTAGTGACCTTTAACCTTATTAAAATTAATAAGGACTATCCTTTAGATATTGAAAATTGTCATGATCAGTTTCAAATATTATCTGGAGACCATTTCTTACAATATGTGACCTGGTGAACTTTGAAAACCAAAAATCAATTAGATCATCTTTAAGTCACACTCTGTGCCATGATCATATTTGTGATACTATCCGAAAACCAATATTTCCTACTTTGTAACTAGCACTGGACAATTGATATCAAAAAGACCAAACAAATTTAGTGAATTTTTATGCTAAATATATATTAAGTAACTCAGATATCATCTTATAACTATTTTTGTCATGTTTGACCTTTGTTCTTGACCTTTGGACTAAAAACAAACAATAGACCATCCTTAAGACATGGAAACACTTAAAATGGTAATTGAAACTTCACCTAGAAATCAAAATGCTAAACACAGAAAGGCAGGTGAAGAGGTCAAATTGATGTAAACTTTCCACATCACCTCTAAAATGGAGGGCAACAGAGGTCTTCATTTAGTCAAACAGACTCCATGTGTAAAGTGTCATTGCTGAAGTTTAAATAGTATTTGAGATATCTGGAAAACGAGTGGTCATTATTATTGGTTCTCCGAGTAGTTTCATTAATAAAAACTTGTATAATTTTTTTAAAGATTTCATATGGAAACCAAGGTATTTTAGACAGAAAGACCCAAATTAATAATCCCTGTTAAAGTGGAAGATGGAAAGATTTGCAAAAATGATGATAAAAAAGATATCTCTTAAAAATTGCATGTTAGAGTTTTCAAAATCTAATTATAGAATACCAGAATGAAATAGAATAGTGCAAGTCCGCAATTTGAAAACTTATCAGAAACTGACACACCTTTGCACTGCTTGTTTGTTATTGACAGTGATTATGAGAATACTTCAGACTTGTACATATCAGCAGTAACTGGCACAGGCATGAATGAACTGAAAAAGAGGCTTGAGGAAGCTGTTACAAATAGCACTGGAAGATTGCGAAAAACTTTCCGGATTCCAGTTGGAGGGGACCATTTAAGGTTTACTTGAGACATAATTAAATTAATTAATACCTCTTTAATGGAATGCAACTCAGAAATGAAAATTGGAAAAGTTTTAAATGTAGCTAATTTTCACATTTTCTTGTATACAGAGTATAATGCATGTGTGTTATGCAATTGTTTTCTTAGATGGTTAGTGAATTCTCATTGTCAATATTTACAGCTGGTTGTACAGGAATGCCACAGTACTTTCAACAATAGATGGTGAGGATGGACATTCTTATCTAGTGGAGACAATTATCAGCATAGCAGCTTATGGAAAGTTTAAACACCATTTCTCCAAACGGAAAAAGAAATCATGATCCAGAACTGCTCTTAAGAACTGTTCATTTAGAACTCAGTAATCCAAAGTGCTAAAACGAAAATGCCCATGATCTGCAGACACGGGTGTTTGATAAGTGCATGTCTGTAAAACAATGAAAGTGGTATTTATCTGAAACTTTTTTTCCATTATTATTGTGGCAGTCAGATAGCTCAGTTGGTAGAGCACCTGACTGGAGATTCAAGGGGCCTGGGTTCAAATCCAGGTCTGGTTTGTTGCATTTTCTCTCTTCCAGTTAACATAAGAACTGTACACAAAATATTTGAAAATATTGTGTTGCTTTCACCAAACAATTTGGTCTCACTTCACTTAAATTCAACTTCAGTTAAAGGAAATTTTCACATAATCTGTCAGGGCTGTGCTGAGGAGTTAGTACATGAAATGATCTTGAAGTGAATTAAAATAATGAAATATGTAAAAATTGTTTTAAGTCATGCAAGATAAAAATCATTTAAAAAAAATGACTTGTTGTTCTATCAGTTTTGTACTTTCCTTTTTGAGATGAATATTTTTACCAAGAGGCTGTTCAAAACAGGACTATGTCTATGCATTTCAACAGATGATTTATCCCAGACATAACTGTATTGGTTTTTTTGTTTTTTTTGTTTTTTTTAAAATTTTCATATTTTATTTCCCAGAACCTACTCTATAACAATTTCAAAACCTAACTAACAATAGTAGGGCAGCTGCCAGGGATGGGGCCCTGACTAAGCTCCCTCGAAATACATTGAATTTTACCTATGGTTTCACGCAGGGTACCTATTTGCAATTTCATTTATTAAATATTCATTTTTAAGTAAATGTATATAGAACATATAAATCATAATTTTTACACAATTGTATGATAAAAAAAACAAAAAAAACTGTATTGGTTATTTTTATGCCCCCCCCCTTCCTCCCAAAGCAAAGGAAGTTTAGGGGGATACTGCAATCGTGTAACCCGCCTGTAAACATAATTTGTGCCAAGAATATCTTTAACGCTGATGGACAGATCTGATTAGAACTTTGTGTACATCGTACATGAATAGTAAAATTGTGCACTTGCTCTTCTGATTGATTTTTTTTAATGTTTTGGAAAATTATGGATATTTTTCCCCCCATTTTGAAGGCATGTAGTCATTGTCCAGCATATATCTTTAAAATCAATGAACAGATCCGATTCAAACTTTGTGTACATGTTATGTAAATATAATGATGTTATGCACATTTATTGATATAGTTAACATCAAGGAAGTTAATGGATTATTTAATTTTACAGGTAGGTTTTTTTTCTTCAACTTTATGGATTTTTGTACTGATATCTCACAGATACTACTGCAGAAGTTTAGGAGAGGGTATGATGAAATCATCGGTCCATTTGTCCGGGAATATGGTTTTGTCCAAGAGATTGGTGCGTGGATTTTCCTGAAAATTGTATTCTTCATTAGAACATAGCTGGTAAATAGCCAGGTGAAAGGCATTTACTGTATCCTGTAACCTTTATTCAGAAGAAACATGAATAATGTTGAAAACCATGTCTTTCTGGTCTTCCGCTTTCCACAATGTCCTAATATTGAGAAGCCCTGCAGGAGGTGTTAGTCCCATTATGACAGTTCTTGTTACACACATTTCTGTCTATATTTTAATAATTTTTGCCCAGTGGCAAGATTTACTTGCTTTCATAATTCCATTATACTGTATTAGAGCCAATGCATTGCTAGAAATATTCAAGAACCCCCCCCCCAAAAAAAAAAGAGTTCAAAAAGCTTAGGTTCATTGTCACTTCATTATGTTCATGTATATGTGTAACAGAACCCCCATTTGTTGATGGTTTCACACGTTAGATTATCTTGCCAGCTTCTAGCATCATATATTTTACGACAAACACACAACTACAATGGAAAATTTTATGAGCAAGGGTAAAAATCAGTTTTGTTATTCTGACCCAAGAAATTGTGATACATGTTAAAAAACTTGCATCCAGAATATCAAATTTAATGTTTTGTAAGGATAATGTTCTTGAATTACTTCTGTATATTACAAAAGTGGCTCTACCTGGTAGAAAATTTACAAATACCCATAAAGGCAACAGGAATTTCTCAATACACAAACTGGTTTCACAAGACAAAGTCGCAAATATGATACTGATAAAATTTTGCTTAAAACCAAGTTGTTACTGACAGTGCCTTCTTCAGAAAGTAGAAAGGGGATAAAATCGATACAAGCTATCCACACTTCAAGTGTCTGTGGATAAAGCAGAGCCTCTCCTTGCAGTGGCATGATGTTACAGATGCACACATCCCAAGACAGGCTAACATAACACAGTTGTCTCGAGTAACAAGAATATCTGTAAAACTGATGGATGCTCCCAGAACTGCAGCTAACCAGTGAACAATTTCATATGTTGAATGACTCGTTCAATCATCAATGACTTTTGAAATATTGTTGAACTGAAGGTTTTTTTTAATATAAAGTATATGTCAAGTGATCTTCACAAATGACATTGAGTAACCTTTGTCTGCAAGCCATTTACTTAATTGTGTAACATATAATCAATACTTGTTCAAAAATTTTTGAAATAAGAAACTTTTTCTTTATATAAGGTATATGTTCTAAATGACCTCTCCCTCTCCAAATGACCTTTATCTAAAAGCCATTTGCCTGTTACCTATTCAAAACTGTTGAAATAATGAACTTTCTTCCTTATTATATTCTGAGTGACCTTGAACTTTCCAAAATGACCTTGGTCCAAAAGTCCCTGTCCCAAGGAATATGATCAACTTTTGACAAAATAAGAGCTCAGACAGACATGATGGCAACTATACACCCCCACCCCACCCACAAAAAATTTTCAGGTAGCATAAAAATAAAATCTATACACTTTAAATTGAACTTTTTTATTACCAATACAATTAGCTAATGTGTGATTCCTGAAAACACTACTATTTTTAATGTAACATAAAGCACACATTTTTTATTTACTCACTAACACGATATTACCTAGTACTGGAATAGAAATGGGTACATATTTGACAATGCAGTTGTCTATACAGTACAATTTTGAAGTACATGTACATGCATTTCTGTTTTCAAAAATAAAAGTTTAATGACACTCAACATTTTGTACATGAAACAACATGCAGAATGTTCAGTAAAATGAAATACAACACAGTATGAATCTGACAAAGCTACATTATGTTGACATCAGTATCTGTACTTGGTTGAATAATCTTTCGGTGATATCACCAAACCTCTCCCTTTTCTTGCCCCTCTGAACACAGTTTCAACAATGTCAATGAATTCTTGTACATCTTCCATTGACCAGTTTATTTTATTGTTGTTACCAGTTCCCAAGTCTATCATGATGTGCTTGTTTCTGTAGAAGAACATGATCGTGCATGGATCGTACAATTCATACATTTTGTTGAAGTCTGGCACTTCAGAAATATCCACCAAGTACACTACAGCAAAGTTTTTCATCTTTTCAGCACACTTGTATAGTGTCTCATCCATCACCATACAAGATGGGTCCCAGTCATGTCCGAATCTGATCACCACTACACGGTCCTCTTCCGCTAAAATGGCCTGGTCTACCTGCCAGCCATTGTGAAGATGTTGGAGCATGTAAGACATGATGAGCAACTGTTTCTGGATTGAAAAAAAAAATACTGTGTAAAACATCTACAACTGCATTATCTTTCAAAACTAACAATCAAATTATTAACTTTATCACAAGGTTTTCCCAAGCTTTTAGGGTTTCCTATATATTAAATATGTTTAGGTCAAAAATGGATAAGCTACGCCTAGAAGCCAAATGAAAGTCACCCCCCCCCCCTCCAAATTCAACTCGTAGCATTTTATATGTTTTTAACATTCAAGTTTTAAATTTAACTACGAATGAAGCAAGCCTTGAACTGTTCTTTCCTCTCGTCTTTTCTTTCATCTTTACCAAAATGATGAACAAAACAGCAACACAGTTTTGAAAAATGTATGTTTCTATATTTATCTCCGAAATAGTTGACATGCATACAACATTCCCTGAAAATTGCCACTTAGCATTGAATATCTATCAACTCCAAGGCCTTGTGCAAGGTTCACTCAATGTTCAAGTTTTTCTGTGCTGAGAGTGTTGTTTAATGACCCTTTCCTGCTTGAAAAATTTTCTGCTTTTCAATGATATCACAGGGAAGTATGTAAATACAGATATATTTTTATATATACTAGTACTATAAATTTACACAATCTGCAAGATATAGAGAAATTAAAGTGTTTCAGACTTTTTTTTATGATTGTTGCAATATTTTTCATGTTTTAAAAAAAAATCGAAATTGTACCAAAATGATTGATCATATATGACTTTGCATTAGAAACAAAACAATTCAAATTTACATATCTAATTAATTTGTACCATTACAGCTTTCCATATATCTTTTTAGTCAATGACACTAATTACAAAAATAACCAGATGATATTTTGGAAACAATTTAGAAGGATTGGACTTGAAATTAGCTAAATAATGTGTATATTATGCTAAACATTTTCATCCATTTTGAAGAAAATTTAAATTCTGCTTTATTTGAACTTATTTAACTGAAACTTACCAATAACATAAACTTCAATAATACATGTATATAGTGTGATGCAACAAGGTGATTTTATGTTTTTATTATAAAAACAATCTGCTACAGACATGGGTAATTGACTAAAATAAAAAAAAACAACAAAAAAACAAACCAGGATACAATGGGACACAGGATACAGTGAGTGTAACTAAGCTAAAGACCCAATTTCAAGCCACCTCTCTTAAAATTTACCTGGATGGTGATCAAAAACTTACTGCTTGTCAATCAAATAAGAGACAATAGATCAGGCCTTGACTGACCAATTTAGTCATTTGTGTCATCTGGGTATCCAAGATAGGGATGTGTTGATGCAATTAACTACACACTTATCAACCCCTTTCATCTACCACAAAGATAATTTCACAAGATTTACTTCTTTGAGTCGATAATTACCTGAACCGAATATTTGAATATTAGAAATTAAATCAGTCACAGTCATACTGTATACCAAAGAAAATGTCGTAATTCAAGCTTTAGTTGCTTTTAACGATTGGGATCCAAAAGAGGAGAAATTCCCATAGTAACAACACCAGCTTCTGTGCCTAAAGTCCTAATTCCTCCTCAAACATTATTAATAGAATGCCTGTATTGCCTCTGTCGGCCATAAGTTCCAATGCACAACAGTCTTGGTGGCATGATCAACCAAAAATGGCATCCCATAAGAACTGCCATAATGATTGTAGAAAAAATCTTTACAAAATAATTGGACACAGTTTTTGCTATTGAAGAGCCTGGATTGACGAGTCCAGAACCATTAGACAAAAGTGCTTCGTATAGCAGACTTACAGAATAAAGCGAGGGATAATGCTTAACTGTGGAATTCATTAGGTCAGGGAATGGTTGCCAAATCCCAATGGACAGCCTTATATGGGACATATGTGGCAGTGACTGTACATAAACTAAAGATTAGCATAAAAGACCATAGTCAGAGGCCTTAGATTATAAGTATTAGACTTCAAAAAAAAAAAAAAGGTTCTAAAGTGGGGAGGACTCCATGTGGCTAAAACTGCATGGAAACATTGTCTTATTAAGTGAATATTTTTATGTCAAATTATTTTATTAATAAATTTATTTTTCAGTCAATGTAAAAATTCCAATGGCTAACGTCCTTAAACTAATTATACATGAAATCAAATAAAATATGTAATATTTATAGATTTAATTTACGATTAATATTATTCCTTGACCATGAACTGGTAGACTTCTAACAGGTTACTCTCTCTGTATATAGCAATTAGCACCTAAGTAGACCTTGGTCAATCCAGATAAATAACATCTGTTTGGATTAATCTATATTTTCTGTAACCATACGGTTATGAAATGGGTCTTTAACATTTTACAATGTTATTGTTACTTGTTATGATTTTCCCCAATTCCCAACCGTAAAGACCCTGGACCCTTGTGAAAACAAGTAGAAAAATAACTGTTTCATGGATTCTCCTCACAGGCGTTTGTTTCAGCTATGCTATTTAATAACTGTAAATACCACAGCTTACATGAACACCAGGTTTCGAGTCATCAAGTGATCTACGTGCTTTCACCAGAGCTCAGAAACAAAAATACCAGATTATAAAGAAATATATTCAGAATAGATGTACACAATTGTAATATAATATCTAAACATAGCACTTTAACTTATAATAAACACACAAATAGCATTTTTACCGGAGCTACTCACCTGTCGCAATTACAACGCCATCTACCGGGTGAAAGAAATTTATGACCTGGTTAAGTCGTTCTAAAAATCTTTCCATATGCAAGGGGAGCATGAGAAAAGAAGTTCTCTCTCTCTCTCTCTCTCTCTCTCTCTCTCTCTCTCTCTCTCTCTCTCTCTCTCTCTCTCTCTCTCTCTCTCTCTCTCTCTCCTTTTCACGTTTTTTGTCCAAATATTTGTTTGAAATCATTTCTGAACAAATTATACAAAAATGAAACTGATTTCTGTGGCACTTCATGGTTATCTCATAGATACTTCACGACATGCATGTATTCTCTTCAGAAATTTGGACAGACACAGACTACATCCAAGATGTCCACTGCTCTAAAGAGAATAGAGGTTATGAAACAAAACTCTCAGAGAAAGAGAGAGAGAGAAAGAGCGAGAGAGAGAGAGAGAGAGAGAGAGAGAGAGAGAGAGAGAGAGAGAGAGAGAGAGAGAGAGAGAGAGAGGGGTCCGGAAGAGGGTGAAATGGCCAGGCAAGTTTGCTCTGCGCTATGTAAGGATAAAAGTAGAGTTATAGTTCTATATTATGTTATTGTAATACAATCTAATTATAATTTTCTCTGACCGGTACGCTAGAGAAGGATGATCTTTTTCAAATGATTCAACACTACAAGTAATTTTTTTTCTTTAGTATAATTGTTAAAGTATAGTAAAACATTATTAAATCAAACGGTACTCTTTTTATAGATATTAGGAATTTGTCTTTCTTGACAAGCATGACAATCATATTTAAAGCCACATCTATGTCTAAAGTACCAAGTATACAATATTTAAATTAAAATTAAATATTTTGCCAGATTCATGACCATATTATTTTGACTACATTTTATTTTAAAAACAATAATTGACATTTTCTCGGTCAATAAGATGATTTATTTACTCTTACTTCGCCCACCCCCATCCTCCCAAGCTTGGTGAATATTGGTACTTCGAGAGTAGCTGAAGTATTTTAATGTCAATATATAATTGTATCAAATTTCCGATCCGATGCGTGCACATCTGTTTCCAACCAGTAGGTATGAGTGAATAACTTGTCTGCATTCGATAAGCTTGAACATGCATCATATTGTAAGTGCATGTGGACTCAGTTTTATTTTTCAATTTTATTCTATATATGTCGAATGATAATAAGTAAATCTTATTTTGTAGGAAATTTTGATCGGCTTTACAATGTGCACGAATTGACTCTGTGGATGAATATTATGCACATTTGTTAAATGGTCCATATAACTAAAGAGTTATTTTGATTGGTAGGTTTAAAAATCACATGCAAGAGATATTCAGTAAAATGCGTAGTAAATGGATATTGTATAAAAAAAAAATTGCCGAATGAATTAATAGAAATATCTTACATATCACGTAGTCCTGGATACAAGGAAATTAGGGAACGCTTGGACGAACAGTCTATTTAAAAGGATTAATTCCTAATGGTGGTAAAATTAGAATAGTATCTATTTAATAAAATAACTTGGTAATTCATAACAGGGAAATTATTGCATGCTAATTTATTTTCAAATGCAACTGAAAAACAAACAATAACAACTAAAAAAACAAAAAAACAAAAAAACAAAAACAAAACAAAAAACGACCCCCCCCAAAAAAAACCCCCCAAAACCCCCAAAAAACAAAAACTAAAAAATACAAAAAAAAAAAAAAAAAACCCCAAAAAACAAAAAAAAAAAAAAAAAATTTGTATACATTGTATGTATTTGAGTTTGGACGAATTTTATTTCACGGCTAGTGAAACAAATACAATAGCAGAGGTTGTGCATGTACAAGAATTGGTGTTGTTTTTATTTTAAATCTAGCAATTATAACTAATGTATTCTTCAACGCCAAAGAAATAAAAGTAATACTTACAGATACCGACAGTTTATTGCCAAATAATGGGTCCTAGGGGCATACACATGTAATGGGTCCTAGGGGCATACACATGTAATGGGTCCTAGGGGCATACACATGTAATGGGTCCTAGGGGCATACACATGTAATGGGTCCTAGGGGCATACACATGTAATGGGTCCTAGGGGCATACACATGTAATGGGTCCTAGGGGCATACACATGTAATGGGTCCTAGGGGCATACACATGTAATGGGTCCTAGGGGCATACACATGTAATGGGTCCTAGGGGCATACACATGTATCAACATTGCAAGTAAAGTACAACATATTTGATCCCCAACTAAAGGTTCCAAGTGACGATGTATATAGAACATGTAGTTATATATTATAATTATTATTAGATTGTAATAACTTGAGAAATGAAACGATGAACCTCAGCGTGTATATACTTAATACATCATAGCATGTAAAACCTCCATGCTTGAGCTAGTAACAATGTAAGTTTAGGAATTTAGAAACGAACTTCAGAATTATTGGATTTTCATTATTCATTAACCACGTGTCTAAGTCTAGTAGAATACTGCAATTAGAACATTCTTCATTTATTACTTTTAACATTTCTAGTCTTTCCAAGTTAAACTTTTCACAACATAATAAAGTCAAGTATTTCATCATCCACAGTACAGGGATTACACTATGTGCAGGTATGTTTCTGTATCTACCAATAATGATTAATTTACGACATGAAATTCTGAACCTGCTGAAACTTCTTCTGCAATCAAAGTTTTTGATAATTGACAAACAAATCTGTCTCTTTGAAAAGTACATTTGAACTCAGTATATGGTCTTAGTTTGGAATTTAAATTTTCATGTCCAGTATCACTCCAGTGAGCCATATACAATGGTCTTGAGAACTAAGTGCGTAAATCACTCCGAAGCAGGAAGCACGTGAGCACATAACAAAAATATTGGCAGCAACTGAAAAAAAATATGTTTACTCAAGATTATTTTCTTTTGAAAGGGAAGAGATGCATTGCATTGTTGAACATAAAGAAAGAGTTATAGCTTGATAGACCTATAAAATAGATGCACATGCCATTCTGGGGAAAAAGAATGTTTGCAAATTATGTAATGTTATACGTTGTTGCTAAGATAATGGTTTATTTAATTCACACGAGTGCAAAGTTTGTCACCTTTGCAATTTTGTGAATAGTACCTGAAAAAATGCACGTCTGCAGACTTGATACAAACCTCTTCCAAATCCTTACATACTACTAGAGGGCGCGCTGTGGCAAGAGGACCAATAAAACAATATTCAGAGAGCTATTGGAGAACCATGCATGTTTTTATATATTTTGATCTCATTACCGTAGTTAGACAAGAGTGTAAACAATTCGTTATATATTTCATACAAAATTATCCTTTTGAAATCAGACATTTCTTAATGAAATAAAAAGCAATAATCCAGAAAATGTAAGAAGTTTCTGATCATGAGTTAATAAAGTTATTTTACGACAAACTCCCGCAGGGATGTAATGATTAAATTAGCTTATGGAGGCCATGTTGCTGAGAGGAGGTTATCATTGTGTAACTTTGCCGTAGATCATTACATAGATAAAACCACGACCTAAACGTTTTAGAAAAATGGTTTTACAAACAGCTACGAAATTCAATCCATTTAAAACAAAGGTAGCATTTTCTCTTTGAGAAACAAATCTGTTCTTCCAAAATTCATATTTCAAAGGTGATAAACGGAACTGTGTAAAATTCCAACCTAATTTGGATCTGTTATTGTCACAAAACGAGTGTATAGTATTGTATAAAATGCATACTAAAACAATTAAGTTTTCAATAGTAGGAAGGAAAAAAAAAAAACACCCAAAAAACTAGGCTATTTAAACCTATAAAAATCGGATCGCGCTCGTCCTCCTCCGGAAACGGAAAACGGAAATAGCCGAATAGTTGAAAGCCTAGGGGGAAAAATCGCAAACTTGGCTTCTTAGAAATTGCTTCATTCCGAAACAAGCTAGGAATAATAATAATAATAATAATAATAATAATGATTATGATGATAATAATAATAATAATGATAAAATCAGCGCTATCTAACAAAAGTACTTCCTATGTTCAACATTCATACAGGTACCAGATTAACGAGCAAACGTGAAAGCATTTCGAATAAATATATTCGCTATAAAGATCAATATACAATTCCAAAATTCAATAGGTAATTATACTATTCCAAAATGCAGAAGTATTCAATAGGTAATTATACTATTCCAAAATGCAGAAGTATTCAATAGGTGATTATACAATTCCAAAATGCAGAAGTATTCAATAGGTGATTATACAATTCCAAAATGCAGAAGTATTCAATAGGTGATTATACAATTCCAAAATGCAGAAGTATTCAATAGGTGATTATACTATTCCAAAATGCAGAAGTATTCAATAGGTGATTATACAATTCCAAAATGCAGAAGTATTCAATAGGTGATTAGTATTCAATAGGTGATTATACAATTCCAAAATGCAGTGGTATTCAATAGCTGATTATACAATTCCAAAATGCAGAAGTATTCAATAGGTGATTATACAATTCCAAAATGCAGTAGTAGTATTCAATAGGTGATTCGCACCTGATGCTGTAAGAAGATATAAAATCAAAAGAAGGCACCTCCACCAATAGACGAGTGTGTTCTGTAACACTGTAATTACAAATCTGTAAAAAATTAGTCTTATTTGGCGTTTGGCAAATACCATATTATTCATACTAAATGAAGGCTGCGTACTTAACTATGGTTTATTCAGACGTACGAAATTGTTTTTGATAATTCGCTCTGCTCTTGTAGAAAAACAGAAAAAATAGAAAGACAAAGCATTAAAAAAATGCAACTGATTTTACTAGTATATATATATATATATATATATATATATATATATATATATATATATGTGTGTGTGTGTGTGTGTGTGTGTGTGTGTGTGTGTGTGTGTGTGTGTGATTTAATATATATATAATTTAATGAGACAGAGTTCAATATTGCTTATTAAATATTTTAATTAAAATGATAAAATGAGAAATGTCGGCAATGTTGCTCTCTCTCTCTCTCTCTCTCTCTCTCTCTCTCTCTCTCTCTATATATATATATATATATATATATATATATATATAAGACAGAGTTAAATGTCTTTAATTTGTTTAATAGTGCTTATCAAATGTTTGAATTAAAGATAAGTATAACAACTTCGGTTTTTGTTTTAATCAGGTGATGTCTTTTGGATATTGACATAATGGGAAAAATATCATTATTTTGGTGGAAATATGAATTCAAATCAAAACACGTTAGTCAGTTAGACCTTTCCCCCACCCTCCTTTCGATCCATTCCGCCTCCCTAATAACAAATGCTTGCCGACGCTCCTACATTTGGGATGAAATGCCGCTGAATATTATTTATATTACTCTAATAGAAGTGCTCTGGAAAAGTATCACAGATACTTCTGGTTTTTTTTTTTATACTGGTAATATTGAAGAAGAAATTGGAATTTTCTTGAAACAGGGTCATTATGTTAAGTTATATCAAAAGAAAATTTTCAGAATTCCTTGCATGAAGAATTAGCCCATTTGCCAATACCATATGGCAAACGAAGTATACTTTTGCTTTCTTTTTTTAAAATGTGGCAGACGGCGACAAATAAATGAAACTACCGTATCTTGTAAAACGTCTTTGGTTGCAAGATGTCAAATGCTAGAGTATAAAACTATAAAAACTAAACAAGGACACGGAAATTGCGTTTCCAGCAATATTCCATGATTTGCTGACTGAATTTCGTTAGTTAATCAGAAGTTATATGCAAATAGATATCCTGATATATTATTGATTGATGATAAGTGGCAAAAGTCTGTTGAATTCATGGACGCATAGCTGTTTTCTTTCTTTCCTTCTTTTTTTTTTCAAGTTACGATCCGGATTCTAATCTTTATAGATCTACAGATTTAGCTATGTCATCACGATCCGGGTTCTAAGTTTTATAGATTTAGTTTTGTCAGGCATAAATCCCTGAATCAGATTTTGATAGTTAGAATCTTGAATCCTGTAATTGTATTTAAGAGATTATTGGTGTTAATGTTACAGTGTAGGAAAACTCTCTTCCTTTTCTACTACTGAACTATTGGATTGTGCACTATGTTAAGATATTAACTTCAAACCCATTACCATTTCACAAATGCTTTTTTCTATCGTATTTCAGATTATAGTGTACCGAGACATGAATTTTTCCACGCATTTTTTAAATGCTTCGGTATGAAATAGGGAAAATGAAGTTTTCACGTTTGTGGAGCATTAGGTGCTTATGTCCGGGTTCACTTTGGGATACAATGCAGAAAAAAATCCCCACACACTTTGTGAAGAAATATGATAGAGTATGAAGATCATCGATGTACACCTCACATAATTAATCCCGATTACAGATTCTATCTCAACATTTGAAAATAGCACAAGGCGTAACTAATGATAATTAACAAATGAATAAGGCTTTACTGGCAAATAGTCTATTGATACAATTTAAAGCAGAAGAAAAACAAACAAACAAAGAAAAAACAAAAACAAAAAACAAAAAAAACAAACCACAAAATAGAAACAAAGAAACAATCAAAGGCAAAAAACTCCTTACATTGTATAAAATGAATCTAAAATTGAACAGATACCGGTGGGGAATTGGAGAAAATAATAAATTTGTGCTAAAAACTTATAAACGGAGAATATATCATACGGAGTAGTATACATACGGGGAGATTCGGTCTTTCTGGGGGGGGGGGGGGGGGGATAGATAGGGCATAAAGCTGTCAATCAGATAATTGCATGATTTTCGTCTTAATTTCGCTGGGTCTGTCTAATGTCACGTAATTACCACCATTCATGCCAGAATTTCTCCAACTTCCTCTTTTCCTGGAGTATTCAAATTATCCAGAGCCTATTTTCGTTAAGATTAGCAATAAAATACATCGATTTGATGTACGCATTTTTTTTTTATTATTATTATACTTACATTAAGAAATACTATTGTGAATAATGAATAATTTATCTTATACCGAACATAAAATCCAATACTTGCCCTAACCTGCGTTATTTTAATGTAAGATGCTCGATTACTCCAATAATGACGTATTATTTCGCTTATCTCTACCGTGGATTTTATAATTATTTCTTTCATAGTGCAAATAATGACATGATTGCAATAAAACATGTCTTAGTACCGGAAACACTGATGATCTGTGTGTAGCAAGTCTGATTCCTACCAAAAACGCTGAGGTGAAGATATTTTTATTCTTTATTTTAAACGAAATTACCTCAACGTGTTGCCGCTGTTGGGAACCTACCCCCCCCCCCTTTTTTTGGTTAAATGTGACAAATAATGAATTTGAATGATGATGTAATGAAAACATACGCGCGCGCGCGTGCTTGCTTCATGAATATTTGATAAACGATGCTCTTTTGTGTCTAAAATCCACTTAAACATGTAGAGTTACGAGAAATCTATCTAAGAGAACGTAACAAACCTGTTTTCTTCCTTTCTTTTCTTTTTTCTTTTTTGGAGGGGGGGGGGTTATATCTGTACAAATACAAATATACATCTTTAGACTGTTTTGCAAATATGATAAAGTTTTATGCAACCCTTACACAATCAAAACAGGTAAATAAAACAGGTAACAGAAGTCAACAAATGAAACCCCATTTCTACACACGACAGAAGTTGTTGTCAAGTAGCATTTTAAACTTCCTTATGTCTTTATTTGGCGTTTTAATAGATTTGTTCCGGTCTACTAATTTTGCTTGTACTTTGTGAAATAAATTGGAGAGGTTTATATTTAATGAGTATATAATTTCCACCAGTACATTTGATTTGCTTTTCTTCATAGAATCACAAATATTTATTGTATTGATAATCTAACGGAGGTATCGTATACTTAAGTTCTTTTTTAACAACTCTAAGTTTTATCTATCAAATATGTTGAAATTCTACACTCTGACATTGGAACCGTTTACACAGAATTGATGTAAGTTAATCCGTGGTGTTTTGTCTCGGCGATTTCAACATTTACACACACACACACCGACACACAGACACAGACATACACACACATACACACCTACAGACATACACACACACACATACACATACACATACACACACAGACACACCTACAGACATATACACACACACACACAGACATACACGCACACAAACATACACACACACACATCTTCAACATTGTATAAGTACACTTAGATGACCGCTTTCCTCTCTGATTCATTTTAGTTGGACATTCCTCTATCTATATGTATGGTACACTTATGTACCGGGTTTTCTTTACATGACCGCAAAATATCGTGTTTTTCTTTAAATGATCGCAAAATAGATATACCGAGTTTTCCTTTACTTGACACCAAACCGGTCGCGGTAGCTCAGTGGTTAGAGCGTTCGCTTCGTAAACGGAAGGTCGTGAGTTCGAGCCCCGCTCGTGCCATGGCCGCGTCAAACTTAAGACGAAAAATAGGTAGTGATTGCTTCTTCGCCAAACGCCCGGCATTTAGAAGTGAGAATCACGGGTCTT
The DNA here is from genome assembly GCA_024699665.1 of Ostrea denselamellosa. NCBI lineage: Eukaryota > Metazoa > Mollusca > Bivalvia > Ostreida > Ostreidae > Ostrea > Ostrea denselamellosa. The sequence continues at coordinate 6,061,355 of JAMZEH010000080.1, forward strand.
TCGGATATGACATTAAAACGGAGGTCCCGTGTCACGGTAGGCGTTGGCGCGTTAAGAACCCTCACTGCTACGGCCCTGAGCACTAAGCATAGGTCTAAATTTGTGGTGCTTCACCTACAGCTGGTAACGTCTCAATAAGTGAAAAATTTTCGACGGGACGTAAAACAAACAAACAAACTTGACTCCATAATATCGTGTTTTTCTTTACTTGACCTCAAAATATTGTGTTTGTCTTTATTTGATTCCAAAATATCGTGTTTGTCTTTATTTGATTCCAAAATATTGTATTTTTCTTTATTTGATTCCAAAATATTGTGTTTTTCTTTATTTGATTCCAAATTATTGTGATTTACTTTACAGTACATCTGTCAACAGTTAATATGGTAAATGTTCTTTTTGTGTAAAGCCCTCTACAATACTAGTACATGGGTATGCATGTAGTATATTGACGGGCACTTATTTCATAAACTAGAGAAATACTTTGGAATTCCAAGTGTCATATAACACTAATTCTGTTTCAATTTATTGCAAGGGCCACTATCTGGAAGTATTAAAATTTTAAAAAGTGACATTTTAAAAACTACATTTGTAATAAACATTAGAAAATGTATGAAGAGTGTTATGTAGTACTGTCGTGTTTTTGCATTTATTCAATTTGGGTCAACGTTTTGAGAGGGAAGGGGGGGGGTTTAATGAAAACCATGTAAATTAAGTATTTTAACAGACACTGGACTTTTTTATCTCGCCCATAAGGAATTTGGAAAAAAAATCTGTGACCCAATTGGTTTTTAAATTAATTAAATAAGAATGTGAGTTGGGTAGGCATGTGTACACTTAGAAGAGGCAATGTTAAGCATTTTCATGAGCCTATATCGACTTAGATCATAATCATGAAGTATATTAAACATTTTGAGATTTGAGAACCATTGAAAACATCTATGTAACAATTCCTCGTTTTGAGTCGAATAACCTAAAAATTCCTTGCTTCCAGTGTAGTAAAGTTTCGTGATATTTTCTGTAAATGTATACAAATATATATGAAAAGAAATAGAATCGCATTGCAGATCTTCTGTAATGGTTCAATATTCTCGTGGTTTTTTTTTTCTTCAACAAAAATGAGCATACCGCACGTAATTACTCTTGAAATTGTTCGTACATCGTTGTAAGCATTAGAATGAACGCTGTGCCAATCAGCTATTATGTGGTAAGTGTTCTACTTAACATAACATGCGCGCACTTAAAACTATAAATAATAAATATTCATAAAGCAGAGAACGAAGTGGGGATATCATGCGTTGAGTGATAGATAAAAGTTCTAGTATGCTGTAAAAAAGAAAAAAAACCTATTAATTTTCATTTCCTTTTAATGTCTATATATGTTCGGTAAAACATTGAGTCTGGTGAAAAGGAGAAAACTATTAACATTCTGCATTTGCTCACAGTCTGGATGTAACCTGATTTGTACCAATTTGATGTATTCTGATTTGTACTAATTTGATCTAAGTCAAGCCCCCCCCCCCCCCCCCCCCCCCCCCTCTACAATCTTTCATTCGAATGCTAATCTATGGTCTTTGTTGATTAGACTCTATGCATTATCATAACCAAAAGAAATTCTCCAACAAATATAGACAAGCACTTTCGCTTTCTTCAAAATTATGTGTACAGCGTTTTCATCATATAAGTATGTCACAGGCCTACACCAAGAACACGTGTTCCAAGTGGTTAGGTATTCCTTTCTAAGGTATGTCTGTCGTCACATGATAGAATGGAAGTACTTTCTGTTTCGATGTCGTAAAGAACTTTTCTTGGAAATCTTACTTATATTGACGAGAACACTAATTTCAAAATAAAAAAAATAAAGAAGCAATCTTTTAGATGTAAATAAGCTTATAATGAAGTTCGATAAAGTCACTCAAATTTATGTATATAAAAAAAATGAAAATAAAAATAATATAGTAAAAAGGATTATATGCACCAATATTTCCTCACAGTGTTTAATATTTGCACTTTGAACAAGTCACTTAAACATGAAAATACTGCCTCATAATCATAAAACAAATATATATAATTTGTTGATCAACAGTTTATTGTCTTAATAATGCTATCATTGACAGGCGCACCCTCCAAACATTTCCTGATTTTCTATAATATTATAGTTGTGTCTTTTAGGAATGTTGAATATTTTATTTTAATTTAAAAAGTTACGTTTTGTATTTGCAATGGCGCCTATGATGTGATGCATGGTGTCAACGTTTTGCACCGATGAGAGAGAGAGAGAGAGAGAGAGAGAGAGAGAGAGAGAGAGAGAGAGAGAGAGAGAGAGAGAGAGAGAGAGAGAGAGAGCGCACGCACACACACACACACACACACACACACACACACACACACACACACACACACACACACACACACACACACACACACACACACACACACATATATATATATATATATATATATATATATATATATATATATATATATATATATATATATATATATATTTTGATTAGCCGCAATATAGATTATGTATTCGATAGATATTTTGATTAGCCGCAATATAGATTATGTATTCGATAGATATTTTGATTAGCCACAATATAGATTATGTATTCGATAGATATTTTGATTAGCCGGTAGACATTTTGAGTAGCAAGGGATAGTTTGGATAGCCCGTTAGATAGTTTGATTAGCCGGTAGATAGTTTGAATAGTCTGTAGACTATTGGAGTACCCGGTAGATAGTTTGATTAGCCGGTAGATAGTTTGAATAGTCTGTAGACTATTGGAGTACCCGGTAGATAGTTTGATTAGACGGTAGATAGTTTGAATAGTCTGTAGACTATTGGAGTACCCGTTAGATAGTTTGATTAGCCGGTAGATAGTTTGAATAGTCTGTAGACTATTGGAGTACCCGTTAGATAGTTTGATTAGCCGGTAGATAGTTTGAATAGTCTGTAGACTATTGGAGTACCCGGTAGATAGTTTGATTAGACGGTAGATAGTTTGAATAGTCTGTAGACTATTGGAGTACCCGTTAGATAGTTTGATTAGCCGGTAGATAGTTTGGATAGTCTGTAGACTATTGGAGTACCCGTTAGATAGTTTGATTAGCCGGTAGATAGTTTGAATAGTCTGTAGACTATTGGAGTACCCGTTAGATAGTTTGATTAGCCGGTAGATAGTTTGAATAGTCTGTAGACTATTGGAGTACCCGTTAGATAGTTTGATTAGCCGGTAGATAGTTTGAATAGTCTGTAGACTATTGGAGTACCCGTTAGATAGTTTGATTAGCCGGTAGATAGTTTGAATAGTCTGTAGACTATTGGAGTACCCGTTAGATAGTTTGATTAGCCGGTAGATAGTTTGAATAGTCTGTAGACTATTGGAGTACCCGTTAGATAGTTTGATTAGCCGGTAGATAGTTTGGATAGTCTGTAGACTATTGGAGTACCCGTTAGATAGTTTGATTAGCCGGTAGATAGTTTGAATAGTCTGTAGACTATTGGAGTACCCGTTAGATAGTTTGATTAGCCGGTAGATAGTTTGAATAGTCTGTAGACTATTGGAGTACCCGTTAGATAGTTTGATTAGCCGGTAGATAGTTTGATTAGCCGGTAGATAGTTTGATTAGACGGTAGATAGTTTGAGTAGCCGGTAGATTGTTTGAGTAGACGGTAGATAGCTTGAGTAGACGGTAGATAGTTTGAGTAGCCGGTAGATAGTTTGGGTAGCCGGTAGATAGTTTGAGTAGACGGTAGATAGTTTGAGTAGCCGGTAGATAGTTTGAGTGGCTCGTAGACGCATGTAGGTTGAGAAATAGAGGGATATTCTGTAAAGACAGATACACAAATGATGTACTATTTAATAGATTTCTTTAAAAACTAATTAACGAACTGATATGCTCATTACCTCTATAGACTGATATGTGTGAAAACAAGATGCGCTAGCAAATCTCTCCCTCAAAAGTGCGAGTTACATTAGCGTTAAGTTCGCATTAATGCCTTAAGGACATTAGAACAACCTCAGATTTACATACACTGAGCGACCGAGCTTTATCCCACTTGTCGGAGAGCGTAGGAAAATATTAAATCTGTCTATCGTCCAATGGAAACCAATTTGAAAGAGCGGTATTTAGTTCGGTTCGATTAAACATGTAGTTTCCCGTAAAGGGAGATATCAGAGATGCTTGAGAATGATTTCAGGCCTCCTTATCTCTGGTCCCTCCCCTAAGAGGCATATGATAGCAATTCAATGAGAGAGAGAGAGAGAGAGAGAGAGAGAGAGAGAGAGTATAAATAAAACCAGGAAGAAAATCTATTTCTCTTAATCAATAAAGGGTTTTTAAAAATCACGTGATTTAAATACTCGACTTTTTTTTCCACGGCAAATATATTTGTTTACTTTGAGTATTTTGAATGGATATATTCTAAGGTGTACGAAAAAAGTAAAGACCCTTCTCGAATTTATTACTATTTATAGTAGTATTGTTAATGGTAGCCAATGAAATCACTCATAGATGTTTATTGATTTCGTTGAATGACGAAGTGTACATGAATGGTATATATATAAAACGGGACTTCGTTACAGAAACCACTCACAACTGTAAACGGTGAAGAAGCAAATAACCACATTTGAACAAAATGGGTATGTTATTAGCTCAACATATTTCAAATCACTCAGTGAATTTATCAAACATCTTCAATTCTGTTTTCAATTATTCAAAGTATTTATGAATTACATGTAACCGGGTATTTTGATAAAGAAATATATTTAATACTGTTTTGAATGGTCGTGGGCTGTTTTAAATCCTGAAAAAAATTAAACGATATTTTAAACACTGATTTATTATTTTTTTTTTTTTTTAAAATCATAATACAAAAAGCAAACATTTTGAAAAACGTCTTATTTTTATACAGGCAGTCCAGTCAAAATGTATGATGCTTATGTGATAGCTAATAACACTGAGGAAGACAGACTATTCATGGAAGAAATGACGGACAACCTGGAGTCATCCGAATATAATCTTCGGCTTCACATCAGATCACGTGATGGAGATATTGAATTGGACCACCAAAAGGAATCAGAAATTATCATAAATAGGTAGGTATATTTAGTAAAGTAAAATGTGTATTTTTATGAAAATTTCTTATAAAAAAGACAGGAATTATAAACTGATTTTTTACTCTTTCAGATGTGAGAAAATAATTGTTGTTCTGTCTAAGAAGTTCGCACAGAATGATGAAGCAATGTATCTTCTAAAAGTGGCTGTTTCGAGATCTCCAGGTAAATATTTAATAGATACACGTACAGTATAATCCCGTAATTATCACTTTATCAAGTGCTCATATTAAAAAAAATATTCTTATAAACACAACATGTATTATCATCATTATTATTAAAATCATTATTAATAATTTGTTCCCTAAATCTCTGACAGGTTTCCATATGAGGCACATAATCCCTATTCACCGTGAAGAATGCGTCGCTCCCAGTTGCATTCGATTCTTGACGGCCAATGATTACACCAAAGAGGATCTGAGACCGTGGTTCTGGTCACGCCTGGCCATGTGTTTTAAGAACAAAAATCAGCCATTTAAGTCAAGACATGGGAATATCAAAAGGCTCCCAGATGTCGTCTGCTTACCGGATGTGATTTTGGATTCTTTTCCGACCTCAAAAGAACACATTTGGAGGAATATTTGATACATTAAAACAATGTGATGTACAACTGTTCAAAGACTGAGTGAAATTTTTATTTATTTTTTAAAAAACAATATTTACATTCATCTAGTCAATACTTCAGCGTTCACCAAAGCTTTAACATCTTTAGACATAATACGTGCTGGAAATATGAAGGTTTGTTGTATTAAGTTGCAGGTTGTGATAATTTTTTATTTTCTTTTATCAGAGATTGGTACCCGTTGTCTTTCAATATTTGCAACAAATGACGTATGATCTAGTTTTTAACTAATTGCATATATATATATATATATGCATTGTTTTTAATAGCCTCATTCCATTTTTATTGAATACTGTGCATTTACACCAGCAACGTGCATTATATTGTTTTCGTGCATTGTAATAAATATAAAGAAGCACCCCGGCGTTTTTATTTTGTACCTTCTTTTATACACATCTGATCATGGATAACCTTTCAAGTTCTCGTTCAGTAAAATAAGTCAATTTATCATTATGAAAGAGTCGAAGAGTTGCCATCTTTGAAATTGTATTTTGATGGAAAATCTACGATGTGAAATAATTGTATTTCTCATTTAGTATTTCGAACTTCGCACACCAGTTCCTGTAGGTGGGAATTTTGTGTATGTATTTTTCTATATAGTTTGTATATGCAAAGTCTACGAAAATGAATCCATTACAACCTTGACAAGACAATATGAATGTGAAATATCAAATAGTTATTTTCATTAAAGAAAGTAATATAATTTAAAAAGAGTGTCTTAAATTAAGAAAACAAGACATAAAACAAAGACGTTCATTAGAAAAAAGTGAAATGCATATTAAAAGTATCCTTATTCGAGAATTAAAATATAGAACAGTTTGCTTTCCCTACTGAATTTAACACATAATTCCATTTGGAAAAAATGAAATATCAAACAACGATATTCACTTGGGAAAGAGAAAACTGGACAAAATGCCGAATGTCACATGAGGAAAACGAAGCTCGGGTTGTGAAATGTCGATCATCCTGCACTACACACCGTTTCCTCAATGGCTTAAATTGCATCTGCGTTGTTTTCATTGAACGCTCATCCAGGATGAGGAAACTTATTTTTAAAATCGAATAACCAATCAGCATCATCTGCACCGCAAGTCTAGCGCCAGGAAGATCTTATTTGCTGCGATAATTTGAAGATCTTTCATAGGGTATATGAGTCGTCCATTAACTTAAATCGCGTGAAAAATGGTACTATTTTTGTTAATTTGAAACTGTACCATTCTTGTGTAAGTACAAAAAATTCACCAGTCTGAAACTGTACAGAATCAACAAAACATACGTTACACCACAAATAACCAGAAACATTTAGATACTTCATGTGCTGGCACAGAGCTATGGAAACCCAAGCAGAGCGAATCCAAGGCTCCAGACGCTACCCCACACTACGAACACCAGCCCAATATATAAACTGACAAGTATATGTTTTAGGTATTGCTGTGGTTGGAATACAAATGATGGAAAAATATCAATTTATATCTTGCATCCAGAGTATATGTCAGCTTTATTAACAGACGGCATATCTTAACATTTAAACATAGACCGATTATATATATATATGCCTTTGATAAATTTTCAAAGGTGAAAGCAATATATTAAATCGCATTTATAGTTAATACTGTGGAAAGCATATCGGGTTTATGAAAAGCTTCTCAAGTATGAGCAGTCGACGTGCTCTAGATATCCGCTATAATTTGGTCGAGGAGCTTCAGTATGAAATGAACTCCGGAATCTTTTTTGTTTTTCTTTTCTCTTTTCAAATAACTTCAATTTAGACCGAGTTTTGGTTATATTTTGTGAACACAGCGATACGGAAAAGACGTCTCATGATTGGTTATCTAATCCAGAGTTTTACCCAACCGGGTGCGAGATTACAATGAATACTTGGTATGGGGAAGTTTAATATATTTTTAGAAAAGAAAAATATATAGGTCGTCAAAAGAAAACTTTGTGGTATTGATAAGTGTGGTAAATTTTAGGAAAAAAAAAGAAAGAGGCCTGGGGATAAGGTACACAGACCGAAGATTTGCCCACCCATGTTGAACGTGTTTACTACGCAAAAAACCCAAACGTTGTAGCAGTTTCTATTTCTTATCTACTTTCTGAAAAAAATCTTATTAATCACAATTCACATGATAAGGACTCTGATCTTATGCACATATATTCCATATTCCAATGTTCTGGTTGGGGGGGGGGGGGGGCATTACAGGGGGGCCAGCTGATTGATTATTCAAAACATTTAGAACTGTGGTTTTTTATCTTCTGTCATTTTTTAAATTTTTTATTTATCTACTTTTTTCCTTTTTTTCAAATATTTTTTTTGCCTGAACCTGTAAAGGGCAAAATAGATATGGTTAACGGGATTTATGAAATACAATATCAGATTTTGGGAGAATATTTAAAAAAAAAATCCCCCAAGAGGTAAATTCTTACTACCCCCTCCCCCCAATCATTAATCCATTTTTTATTGACCACATCATAATCAGTACAAATATAGTAACATTTAGTTCCTCTCTTTCCAATGTATATTGTATGACAAAAAATAGTCAAATATTTGAATAGAAATTGTATGCTTTATTAATATTTAGATTATAACTTAATTTTGCTTTGAAAAACTTGCAATGATGAGTTGACGGGTGAAAGTCACGGGATATAAGTTTTAGAAAAGGGGGGTCCAGTGTCACGACAGGCGTTGGAGCTACAACGATAAAACTATATGTAAACAAAAACGAATTGCGTAGTTCGAAATATTCAATGGCTGTCATAACTTGTTGACTGGCGAGGACGGAGAGTTCTAGAAAACGACTTTACAGCGATCGATACTTAAAAAAAAAATCACATGTAAAATTTATCATTGTCTTTATCTAAGAAATAAATCTTATTTCTGAAAATACATAAAGACGTGAACTTTGACACAAGTATGTCGGTGCGAATCATTGCAATTCGTATTTTCAAAAATGAAATTTATTTCTTATATGTCATATACAAAGCATATGCTCTTTCATCACAGGCTGCTTTGCTTTGATGATAAATAGGCTCGTGGAAAAGAATTTGTTTGCAAAATGCGTACACTCAGATTATCTGTCACGTTAAATAGAATAAAGATATACGATGAAAGTAGAATTTGTTTTTCATTTCTGTCGAAAATCGGCCGCTAAATAGACGTATATTATATTTTTCCAAGATTCACTACCCCATTGTTCACAACTGCAACGCATTTATGAGGAAATGGCTATCAGTACGATTTGTAACGATATCAAAAGCAAAGACATTGAAAATGTAAATATTTTGAAATGTATGGGGCCAATATTCACAATGTTCTTGCAATGCGTTATTTGTCGGGATCTTTATGATATGATCTGAGTAGGGAAAGATAACTCTTACATAGGTTTCATGTATCGGAGTTATCAATCTTTTCAAAAAAATCCTATACATTTTTCAGATTACTTTCTGAAAACGTACTTTTCATCTACATCTTTCTGAAAAGACGTATATTTCATCTTGATATACATTTTTTATTGTATATTGTTTAACGGGAAGTTCAATTCTAATATTTATCTCAGATGGAATTTACGTTAAACAAGAGACCCATGGGCCACATCGCTCACCTGAGTTGCCTTGACCCATATTAAAGGTTTTCACTATACATTCGCATGTAAAACGTTGATATCCTATTGTAGCCCCATCCTACCCCTGGGGGCCGTGATGTTACCAAAACTGAATCTGCACTATGTCAGAAAGCTGTCATGTAAATTTGAACTTTTCTGTCTTCGTAGTTCTTGAGAAGATTTAAGATTTTCTCCTATACTTTTGCATATAAAACTTTGATTCTCTATTGTTGCGCCACCATACCCCTGGGGGCCATGATTTTAACAAACTTGAATCTGCACTATGGCCTTCATTTGAACAAACTTGAATCATCTTTACCCAAGGAAGATTTGTACCAAGTTTGATTGAAATTGCTCCTGTGGTTCTGGAGAAGATTTTCAAAATTTGTCAGTATTTTTTCCACTATTCTGCTATTATCTCCCCTTGAAGAAGGGCGCTGCCCTTCATTTGAATTAATGTGAATTCCTTTCGCCCAAGGATGCTTTTTGCCAAGTTTGATTAAAATTGTCTCAGTGATTCTGGAGAAGAACATGAAAATGTGAAAAGTTCACGCCGACGACGACAACAACACAGATGACAGACAACGGGAAGTTTTGATCAGAAAACCTCACTTACGCCTTCGGCTCAGGTGAACTAATAATATTTAATTACTGAAATGATAAAAAATAATGCTCAACCCATAAATGGTAGGGAGACAGGGAAACAAAACTCCCAAAAGGGGCTCATGTTAATCCTGCTCTCAAATAGAGTGCACATACATTACTAAATCAATAACAAGATAATTCCACCACTCAATCCATTTCAAAGTGTAAATTTCTGATTCCTAGAACATGTCACACTCGTCCATTTCCGTACCCGGAAAGATTATTGGCGGTTACGAAAATAGCCGATTAGTTACGATTGCCACGATTGGTGAACAGATGGTGAAGCGCGACGAGTGTCATCGACACTTGAGGCATTGAACCTACGAGGATATAACAGAATTCTTAGTAAAATAAGTTTTGAGTCATTATAATGTTAAAAAAAAACCCCACAGATTTAAAATTATAAATCGACAATAACTTAGTTGAAAAATATACAGGGGGATGGGGTGTGTGTGTGTTACAAGTTTTAGCGGGGAGGTACACATGTGGTACGATCTTACAATGTGCAATGCTTTTGATACATATAACATCTAATATGTCTCGGATGATAAATTAAAGAATCAGTGTATCATTTATCACAGATCGTCAACAGAAATATATTGATTTTTACGATCGATAACTGCAGATAGCCAATAAATAAGATATTTAAATTCATATGTCCTTTCTGACATATTTCATTTTCACACACACACACACACACACACACACACACACACACACACACACACACACACATATATATATATATATATATATATATATATATATATATATATATATAAACACGATTTATCTGCAGAAATTGTAGATATGACCAAGGCCAAAATTAATTTCGTTATCAAAATGACCTTTTCTCGTAATTTTGAAATCATTTGAGGTATTCTCTCGTAATAATTACAAGCATTGTCACGATGATACTTATTGGCTAGCAAAATAAAATTTTTACATTATAAATCTTTTTATAACGAAGTAAATGAATATTATATCACGTGGAATTATATCAATACTAGCTAATGCTAACCTTATTGCATTTAAAATTTTATGAAATTTCATACTTCAAATTTGGAAGTAGTACATGTTTAAATAACAAAATGCTTGTTTAAATTTTGGTATGATTTACGTTTAATAAAATAAATTCTAAACTTTAACCAGAAAACAAGGATGAACTATTTGAAATAAGGAGCAGCAAATTTAAGTTGAAGCCGAAATCACTAAAGAATGATAGTGAATGATCAGATTGAGTGTTGTCAGTTTGAAAGTGAACTTTTCGTCTGTTGAAAATTGAATGAATAAATAAATAAATAAATATAACTGATGGCAATTATCACATTCAGGGTTGCGCACATACAATACCGATCTCAAAGTCCGTCAAGAAACATACCCAACACCCTTAAATAATTATATTCTAAAATTTTCAGTTATTTGATTTTTAGACAATCAATTAAATGTCTTTGAATGTAGCTAACTGCATTATAATACTAGTGAATACCTGTTTGTACTTTATATACTCCAAAGGACAAATCTCTAAAGCAAGAAAATTAAAGTCAAGAATTGGTTTGAAATTTAAGAAAATCAATGATTTAATCTACAGATTCAACATGTTGACAGAGTAAAGCTAAAATTCAAGAAGTTTCTAGAAATTCAGCATTTCATTTGTTTTCTAAATGTGGCCCAAACTATAGTTTGTTTGAATTTCATTAAACTTTTCGAATCGAAGGATTTGAGGAAATGACATTTAATGACATGAATTCCTACGATGAAGATCATCTTTAGCCATTGTGTTCTAATGCCACGGACACTTAAGGTCTTGCGTAAAGTACAGAGACAATTCAGGCTATAAATATTCCCATAAGATGACAATCAGTTAATCATGTCAGATGTTTTTTGGTTTTTTTGTTTTTGTGTTTTTTGGGTAGTCTTTGTATTTTGTAGCTGTAGATGCAGTCGCACCTGTACAATGGAGAACTCGTTCCCATTCTATATACTAGAATGACGCAAAGATTAACTATACGATTCTGTACTATCCAATCAGATAATACTTTTCGTACGCATGAGTAAATAGGATTTACAACATTTTAAAATTCCTTACAAAGGAAGAATGACAAAAGGAGGAGCAGAAATGTTGCAGACATACTTATTTCTGCTGATGTAGAGATTTACGATGGACACTCTAAAGTCAACTGTCAATCAAACATATGACGTCAGCATCAGATTTACAAGACATTCGTTTCAAATTTATTCAAGGATTATCCTGTAATTCTACATTTAATAAGAAAATATCTTCAGTAAAATACATAGCGAAATACTAGCATGTGGTTTATAACATCATATACATGTAATATAGTATATATATATATATATATATATATATAGAATGGGTAGAGAATTTAAAATATCCGTGTCTAGATCTAGCTTTTATTTTATACTTATAACCTGAAATAAAATGTGCAAACTTCATATATGGTTGTTTGTTTGTTTTACGTCCCGTCAAAAATTTTTCACTCACAGTGAGATGTCACCAAGTAAAGTACCACAAATTTAGACCAATACGTAAGCGCTCAGGGCCGTAGAAGTGAGGGGTCTTTACTTGACCATGCCAACGCCTGCCGCGACACGGAACCTCCGTTTTTAAGGTCATATCCGAAAGACTCGTGATTTTCATTTGTAAATGCCAAGGAGCAGTAACTACTATGCTTACGTGAAAAATTGAAGATAACGAACAGTGATCAATCTCATTATTCCTATTGAGAATACAAAATTAAGAGTAGGCTAAACACGGACCACTGGACACGCCAAATGTGAGATCAAGCGCCTATAGTAAGCATCCGGTCGCACCCGCCGTTAGTAATCCGTAGTCAAAATCAGTATGCAAAGAATGGCCAAAAACAATTGTATGAAAACTTCAGACAATATTCGACCTAATGACAGGTTGTATAGGTAAATTAGATCGTTATAACAACCACAGAGTTTGAGAAATGCTGACTTTAAACAAGACTGTTGAAACCTCTCTGACAAAAAATTTATATGCTAGTAGCCTACCTCGAGTAATAAACTGATCATACGAAGAAGATGCTCATTCGTGTCGAATCAGTTGAGACACATAAACACAATGTACAGGTCATAATGGTATATTGCTGCATAAATATGGGAAGTTGACAATGGAGAAGCTGAAGTCATCCCGTTTGTCATAAAGTCGAGTTGTTAATTTGCCGTTAACATCCAAGTTCAATAAAATATTAAGGTATAAAGCAGGAGTGAAAGGCTCTGTAGTGTCTTTTATTTCGAGTTCACCGGTATATATCGAATCGACATATGAATGAAAATGATTACTGTTAACAGAAAAACGTCGTCGATATATCTAAATGTCGAGTTGAAAGGCCACAGCAAGAGATTTTTCTTTTCATATAGAAGATTTTGAATAAATATTTCCTCTTGAATATATATATATATATATATATATATATATATATATATATATATATAAACAAGTCAGGTAATAAAGGAGCAGAATTCGTGCCCATAGGAATTTCAAGAGACTTTTGGAAGACCTGATCACCAAAAATGTAGATAATGTCGATGAAGAACTCCAGCATCATTTTAATATTAACTTTAGAGTACTTGTGCGTAGAATCATAGTGGTGTTTAACAAGGTAAGTTTTTTGATGGCTGATCACAAGGTATGAATATTTCCGTGTTCCAGTTTTATTGAGGAAGCAGCTATCTTTGGTATCAATAAGCTTAGTCTTTAATTTATCGTGAGGAATGGGGTAAAAGCGTAAAGTTATACGTTTTGATGTTTAGTTTGAAAAAGTTTTGGGATTTCAAATTTACTAAATTTATTTATTTGGAATTTTTTACAATCCACATTTGATTCACACCACTTCTGGCATATGTTGTGACACAATGCGTTTGAAGTTTTTCCTTTATAGCTGTTATTATTTTCGTGAGAAGTTAAGATAGGGACTTGGTAGAACATTTACTGGATCCAGCAATACATCTCATTTTCATGAGGGTTTTTTATGAAGTTCTGGAATCCAGTACAGGAACGGTAACTCATATTAAATCGTCCGATTGACTGGGATATTAAACATGTTTAAAATTGAAGCGTGATTTTGAACAATGTCATCTTTTGGAATGGCAATTGGAGTAAACCTAGGATTGCCAATGTTGAATTTGAGGCGACCATGGCATGAGCGGGACTCGAACTCAATGACCTTCTGATTACGAATTTGTTCATTAAGAAACATACTGTAATACCTAATGCAGTTCAAAACCTTGCCTCTTATTTTCCTAAAGCGTTTTCACGTGATAGCACGCATTGCAATACCTATTGTAACTCAAAACTTTGTTTCTTATCTTCCTAATTTTTTTTTGTTCACCTGATTCCACGCAATACAGAACTTAATGCAACTCAAAACCTTGTTTTTTTTTTAGCATTCCTAGTTTTCCCCTATATATTAATCGTACTGCAATGTCTAATATAACACATCTGGGCAAGACCACAGGTGGTAGAAGTCCGGTAGGTAGGGTGCATGACTTTCAACTGAGAGGTTTAGGGGTCGATGTTCGATCCCTGAGTCGCGTCAAACCTGTGGCATCAGTATTTAATGTTCGTTCGCCGAGCGCCCGACATTAGATGTGAAGGTCACGGGTCTTTTAGATTGACTGATTGATTATTTGTTTGTTTGTTTTACGTCCCGTTGAAAAATTTTCACTCATATTAAGACGTCACCAGCTGTAGGTGAAGTACCACAAATTTAGACCCATGGTAAGCACTCAGGGCCATAGCAGTGAGAGTTCTTTAACTTGCCAACGCCTACCGTGAAACGGACCTCCGTTTTTAAGGTCACATCCGAAAGACCTGTGATTATCATTTCTAAATGCCGAGCGTTAGGCGAAGGAGCAATCACTATCTATGTTGACTTCTTAGGTTTGACGCAGTCATGACACAAGCGAGGCTCAAACTCACGACCACCCCGTTACAACGCGAACCCTCTACCACTGAACTACCGCGACCGGTCGGGTCTTTTAGAAATGACTTTATAGACAGAGGTTACGGTAAGCGTCAGCACGATAAAGAATCGGCACCATTACTGCTTTGACCATAAGTGCAATGCATAAGTCGGATACGGTAGGCGTCGGCACGTTAAAGAACCCACACTGCTAGCGCTCTAAGCGTTAACCATAGATCTAAATTTGGGCACTTCACCTAAAACGAGTGAAGAAAATTTCAAACTGGACGTAAAACAACATACATATTGTAACACGAAACCATGTTTCTTATCTTTGATATTTTCACATGATAAATTGCTCCGGAAGTTGGCATGTCAGTAGGTGTTGTTTCATTTTATTATTTGAAATTTAAATTTATTTCTAAAACCCGATTTTCATGAATTTGTAATCATATCAATTGATTTTATAAGTGCTTGTAATGATTAATGCATATTATGCTTCATTTTTCAAAATAAATAGTGTGTTACCTTATGTAAATATTACATACTCACCGTGTATTTACATACCAGGAAACAAGAAGAAAATACGACTTTTAAATGTTACATACGTATATGACATTTTCAAAGTCCTATGAATTAAACGAAGTAAAATTTGATATTCAGTATTACTTTCCAACAAATCATTGAAACAGTATCTTTGATTTAATTCTTGTCCCTATTTTCTTAACAAATTAATGCAGTATTTGCTTTGTGTGTTGCATTTCTTATTGTCATTGTGCTAACAGTATAACATGGCGACTTGCATTTGCAAAGACATACTGTATATATATATATATATATATATATATATATATATATGAAAAAAAAACTTTATTTAGTTTTTATTTGATTATTTCACGCCCCTTTTGAGAATTTTTTACTCATACTGAGAGACCATAGGGCATATCTTTTTATTACTGCTGTTTACCTACACGCAGATTCTACTTTTTTTTTTCTCTCTCGCTTATCAACTTCGTGTTTAACTAGTTCTGCAGGAAACAGGAAACAGAGACGATCAGTCTATCTCATGACTGAACATCCGAAACATCTCACTTGTTTTCAATACGATAAAGGTTAAAATTTGACCAATGAAATCTTCATAACAAATCAAAACAAACAAACCTTCGGATACAATACAAATGATTGATTGTTTGTTTAACATCCCGTTGAGAATTTTTCTCTCATATTGGGATGTCACCAGTTGTAGATGAAGTACTACTAATTTAGATCTTTGCTTAGCGCTCAGGGACGTGGCAGTGAGGGTTCTTTAACGTGCCAACGCCTGTCGCGGCACGGTAATTCTCATTTGAAGATTTCATCATTAAGGTCCTTAATTTTCAGTTCTAAATGCCGAATGTTTGGAGACGAAGCAATCCCCACCTATTTTAGGTCTTAGGTTTGACACGGCCTTGGCACGAGTGGACTCGACCAGACAACCTCTCGGTCATGGTTTTACCTGGTTTTAGGTCATTCGCAAATTACATACACAATTAATGACAATATTTATATTCTACAAAATATTCTGACGAACAAATTCCGAGAAGAATCACAATATTCATATTTAAGAATTTCTGAAAGTTTCTAAACATTTTCTAGAACTGCATGTTCATTTCTCAAAGACCTTATCATTTCTCGAATAGTTCTGTTGATATACGACAGTGCAATACAAACTTTGACATCATTGCCCAATGCAACACACTTAAAGCGCTGGCACAAGTTTCTTATCTTACAAAAAATTCTAACCTAAGAATCTATTAAGTTCTAATTTCAGATACGATGCTTCTGTTTTATTAAATCAAATGTGTTCTTAAGAAGTTAAAATTCGATGATGACGAGGAGGTTTGTCTTCATTTCCTCTCAAAATGTCATAAATCAGCATGTATTTAAATGGAAAAAAAACCAACCAACTTAAGAACACGATGTGACTGAGTGATTGATTATATATTGTTTAACGTCCCGCTCGAGAATTTTTCACCTATATGAAGACGTCACCATTGCCGGTGACAGGCTGCAAAATTTAGGCCTATGCTCGGCGCTTACGGCTTTTGAGCAGGGAGGGATCGTTATCGTGTCACACCTGCTGTGACACGATTTTTGCGGTCTCATCCGAAGGAGTACCCCATTTAGTCGCCTGTTACGACAAGCAAGGGGTACCGATGAGCTATTCTAACCCGGGTCCTCACGGGACAGAACAAGATGTGTATGTGAAACACCGATGCCCCCGGATTTGTAAAGGTCACCAGGTAAAAGATTTTGGTGTCAGTGCAAAGGTCTTGTCACAAGGAATACACATACCAGATATGAGAGGTCTGCCTTTTACGTTGTAAAAGATATGACCAAGATTAAAGACGTTTTTTTGTTTTTTTAAATTTCCTAAACTAGATCAATGTCACAAGGTCAGCAAATCTGGTATCAATGGAAAGCTATTTACACAAGAAATGCACATGCTAAACATAAAAGCAGTACCTCTCACGATGGCTTATATTCAAATAATCTAAAAAGTAGTTTAAAGGTCAATGTAAAGGTCATCAATCAAAGATTTTGTTGTCAATGGAAAGGTCACAAGGAATACACAAGGGCAAGGTTAAAGTTTTTTGCACAGACAAACAGTTAGATAAACGGAGAAGTCAAAAGCTATACGCCACCGAATCTTCTATTCCAGGAGGCATATAAAGCTATACGCCACCGAATCTTCTATTCCAGGAGGCATATAAAGCTATACGCCACCGAATATTCTATTCCGGGAGGCATATAAAAACACTTAGAATAGCTCATAAGCTTTCGTCTAGTTACGATGATTTTTTTTAACTTGTATTGTAACTTGAGTAGTTTAATAAAACGGATCTGTATTGTAACGTAAGTTTACTAAGAAATCTTGAACTTATGAAGTTTACTAAAACTCAAAGTATGTATTAATTGCACTTTTCATGTCGCTTTCATATCTTTTCAGTGCATATTTATTTACTTGTCAACTGAAACAATGCACACATTAAAAATTCATAATTTAATACAAAGAACAAAAATAAATCAAAGTATATTGTAATAAATACGTAAACTCGAAAGCCAAAAAAGTTTGATCATCTAGGATTGTAATTTATTCTTCCCTGTTATGCAAGACAACCGTTGATTAACCACGACATAAACGCAGAGCAGTAATGAGGGCGTCTGTCATACTTAACAAGCGCCTCTATTGACAAGTAAGCGACAAGGCCACTGGGACTACAAATTAATTCGCCAAATGCTTGCGGTCATATGCTAACATCTTGCAAAAACCAAAGCATTCATCAAGGCGTTGGTAGAATTAAAGCTCTCCAATACGCCGAAAATTTGGCTATGGTATTTGCAAAGCTTTTCAGTCTTGGACTTCAACGAATAAAAAAAACATGTTATGAATTGATAATGAAAAATCAGCAGTCTCCTGATTGATCGAGGAGACCTGCGAATGTTACTGAGTTTTATTGTACAGAGAACAGTGGGAGAAGCTTGACCCTTGTCTCATAAAGCAGATTAAATTTGAAATCTCCGACCATGTTGAAGCATACTGAAATAGAACTTTTTGCACTATTCATTTGAGGTTCCTTTTATAAAATAAAAATTTGTAGAAAAAAAATTTAGGTTATACATTCATATTCAAGAAAGATTTATAACGTAACATAATAGGAACATATTTAAATATGTTGTTGATGTTGTATGTAGCAAGGCAATGGGTCAAATACACACCTTCATTTCAAACGTTTATTTGTCACATATAATAATTAGTATCAAATTTTGAAGAAGATATACGTTGGGATCACAATAATGATTTCAAAAGTTTCAATTCAATGAATGTTCTATCCGTCTAATGATCTGATCCCTACTCGCTCCAACAATATGTTGAAATTTCCATGGGCTCAAATTGTGCTCCTTTATCAGCTGTTTTTTTGTTTGTTTTTTTTTAAGGCAGAATTTATATGAAAAATTCTATATGAGAAGAACAATTTCTTACTATGGTCTTCAGCTTGACAGTTAGATCCATCGGCGACATATCATCTATTGATAAATACTCAGTTTCATTGATATATCGATTTGATACATCCCAGTAAACTCGAAATAAAAGACACACAGAATATTTCCATATGTGCTTCTTATTTGAATATATTGAACATAGACGTTAACAGCAAATTAGCAACTAAACTTTATGATAAACGGGATGACTTCAGCTTTTCCATTGTCAAGTTGTCATATTTATGTAGAAATACTCCATTATCACTTGCGTATAGTGTTTATATCTCTCAGCTGATTCGATACGCAAATGCATAGTCTGTGTATGATTGATTTTTATATCGAGGTAAGTTACCGACAAATAGATGAACATGCTACATTGAAATTCTCAATAAATAAGAAATTTGAGGAAAGGATGGTGTTCAGTATTCACCAATATTCAAGAACGAATTCATCAGTCTATTTTTACACGTCGACTTGTTTAGTCAACCGCACTGAACATCATGTGCAACGGCACTTTAACGGAAACGTTTCGGATGAAATTGCAAAACTCAGATTGTTGTACCCAGGCGAATACTCATCAGAAATCGATCAAATTAAAACCATTAGGACAAAAACTTTCTTTATTTCTACTGTCTAGATTTGCGTTTGTCTATTTCTATTCAGTTTGAATAAAAGGATAATTCATCAAGATTTGTTTAAAATTTCACTTGAAAAACAAATATGTGTGTGAAATCTTTAACTACAACATAGAGAAAATGACAAAATATTCATATATTCTAGAAGCTTGGGACACAATCCTTCTGACAGTATCAGACAAGTTATTTCAAATAATTCTACCTATCCTACGAAAAAAACCCAGTCGCAAATCAAATTAATGTCAAATCTCGAAACTATACACAGCCATCAAAATGAGAAATTTTCGCTTGCAAAAAGTAACTTGATTATGTTTTAAACAGTGACGTTTGAGAGTAAAGCGTGTCTCATTTTAATGCTATCAGTTATATCGACAGGTGCGGTATGGAAAGGGTTAACCTCAATCACGCCTTTTGTAGCCGTATTCTCAAGAGATCTCTGGGTTAAGAAAACTATGTGATATCTCTGAATTTCTTACTAAAAATCCCTCGTTAAGTCCTTTTCAAATGTTTTAGGAGCTTGTTTACAACATCTTGAATTATTCCCAACTGTTTCTATTTGTGTGCAAAAGTTGAGAATGTCCTTGTATGAGCTTAATTTCTTCATGTCCTTAAATTCGTCATACATTTGCATTTGACGTAAAGTGCAACACGAGATAAATTGGTCGTTAGTTGTAAAACCTTTCGTAAAATAGATCCTTAGATTGTTCTAAACCACAAAAGTAACACAGGACCACAATGTAAACTAGTTTTTGTATCTAATTTTACAATCCTGTATAAATAAGGGATGCTAGCCCGTGAGGATCCGGGTTGTTAGAATAGATCCTCAGCACCCCTAGCTTGTCGTAAGAGGCGACTAAATGGGGCGGTCCTTCGGATGAAACCGCAAAAACCGAAGTCAAGTGTCATAGCAGTTGTGGCACGTTAAAGATCCCTCCCTGCTCAAAGGCCCTGAGCGCCGAGCATAGGCCTAAATTTTGCAGCCCTTCACCGGCAATGGTGACGTCTCCATATGAGTGAAAAATTCTCGAGCGGGACGTAAAATAACATATAATCAATCAATCAATAAAGGATGCTACAATTATCATTATGTCAAAAACTGACAAAACACTGCGGGTGAAGGTGTTCTCTTTAGTTTGACCTGAAATAGGGTTCAAGGAAACATAAGGTTGATTGATTTTTGCTTTACGCCACACTCAACAATTTTTCAGTTATCTGGTGGCGTCCAGTTTTTTTATTGATGGAAGAGAGAACCCAGATACAATGTACCCGGGAAGAGACCACCGACCCTCCGAAAGTAAACAGGCAAACTTTCTCACATATATCGGCCAGGCGAAAATCGAACCCGCTCCGACTAGAGGTGAGAGGCCTTGTGATTTTGAGCGCGATGCTCTAATCACTCGGCCACGGAGGCCCTTAGGAAACATAAGGAATCTTTAAGGTATACATGTTTTCTTACGTAAGTGTAAGAAGAGTAATTTGACAATTTTCCTGTTTAGAATAACAAAAGTGAAATCTAGAAAATGAAAGTGTCTTTCGTTTTCATGGTGCGTACAAATCACCAGTTTTACCTTAAGCTGTAAGCTCTTTGTTTCATATTTCATAACGAGAATTATATTTTCAAGTATTCACTCAGACCACATTTAGTGGTATTATGAGGTACAAAACACAGTGGATCATGGTTCGATTACAAGAGATGTACACGTATATAAACGACAATAGTTAAACCAGAATAAGGTACAACAATACAAAATGTATAATTGGTTACGGACCATTGAAGAGGACTGACCATGACATGCATATGTGTTGTTTTTTTCTTCAGTGTTTTTGTGTTGCAAGATGTCATTAGTTCACAAAATAAGTATACAGTTGGTCGTTGACAATATCTT
Organism: Ostrea denselamellosa; assembly: GCA_024699665.1. Taxonomy (NCBI): domain Eukaryota; kingdom Metazoa; phylum Mollusca; class Bivalvia; order Ostreida; family Ostreidae; genus Ostrea; species Ostrea denselamellosa. The sequence goes on from JAMZEH010000080.1 coordinate 6,082,840, forward strand.
TCTCCAAAATACTTTGTTCTTATTTTTAACAAAACATTATATTAAAAATAAAAATGAAATTTATCGGCAACTTGAGAGGTATGACATAATGCACGAACTTTTTCTAAATTTTAAAGGCAGATTCAGATATGTTTTACAAAAGCTGCTTTTAAAAATTCTTTTGCCCTTCGAAGCATGACTAGAAACCATTTCACTGACCACTGTGTGTATTGCTTCTTCAGTCCTTGTTTTAATTCACCTGTGACATATTTTACATTAAAAGATCCCTGTTGGTTCCATATCCACTTGTATTTAAAATATTTTGTATATATCCGATCCATGAGTTAGTCATATTTTCACAAAATTATTATTTACATAATTATATATTTATACAAGATATATTCTATTCTATTTTCTGGGGCCAATGAAGTTGCGAAGACATTCTTTAATAAATATTGATTTACAAACGAAAACGATCAGTTTCACTATATACCTGTACCATGATGGCGTAGAACTTTTCAAGTGCAAGATATGTTTTAAAAACTTTAAAAGAATACGTTTTATAACATTTAGGTCCTTGTAGCCCCGCATCTCACGTCAATATAGCAATACTGACATCACAATATCAACAGTCAACCTGTTATTCAGTGGATAATTTAAATCATGTAATTTTTCTAATTATGCCGTGTATTGTTTTCTGGTCTTGTTCGCATAAATGTTTTCTTTTCTAGCTTTACAAAATGATCGCGATCTGGAAAATACAATTCCTAAATATCTAAATTCCTTGATATGTACAATGATATTTATTACCATTATCATAATTGTTATTTGTCCTTTCGTATACCCCCCCCCCCCTAAAAAAAAACCAAAAAACAAAAAAAAACCCCAAAAACTAGGATCTTTGTTTTGTTAACATTAAAATTCAAAATTTAGCTCCCATTGAATGTGTTGGGAAAAAAGCATTTAGTACGTCTTCAGCTGTTCATTCACAACAACTGTATCATCTACATAGAACAACATAAAGATCGTCAGGTGTAACATAACTAATTTTCAGTGCAGGTAGCCTTTTCTTACTTTGCACAAGCATATTTGAGGGGAATGGTAACGCGAGTATGTGATCTGAATTTCCTTAATATTTCCTTTTCTAAAAACCATTATTCAGTATGCATGTGAATAGCTTGGTTAAACAACTAAACAGTGTTTATTGGTCAATGGGTTTCCGGTGAAGTGGGGTCAACTTTACTCTTATTAATAGGGTTAACGATACCTTCAGGACAACCCATTATCAAATTTAACGGGAAACACTTCGTATACAAAGATTAAAAAATGGATAAAATTAATGATATATGCTCATTTACATTACTCTCATGATCAGAGTTTTTTTTTCAGTTTCTGAACTGAATCTACAATTTCTTCTTCACTAATAGAACAATTTGATAATTCATCAGACGCTACCGACATCACCAATCGGAACACCTCGCCCTTTAATTCGTAAAAAGACTCCGAAGTAAAGGGCGAAGGGTTCCGATTGCCGACATCACGTTCAGCAAGTCGTGATATGTTTAGTCGTCGTTGCTTGTATCATTACCCTCGTTTAGATTTTTTCAATTGTTGAAACATTGTACAGCACTTTTCCTATCTATGGCTAATGATTTTATTAAAAAAAATCAGTAATCTTTAGGCCTTAGTTTTGACGCAATTATCCATAACCTTTATATAATTTTTACTTATTGCGGCACAATATTATGAATCGCTTTGCCCTGTGGAATTTCGATCTTGATGCTCAACAGTCTTTATTGAACCAAAGCTTTTTTGTTCTAAAAGAACGTAATACATTACTCTCTTGCAATGTGGACGTGATTTTTAGTGAAGAAACATGCTCTTATTTATCGTCAACTGTCGTTAATGTTTAAGAGTCAATCTCTATGTATATGGTCATTTTAATTACGTGTATATGGTATTCCAGAGCTGTTTACTCACTCTCCGTCACTGGTTTGGAGGAAATATCGTCGACTGTCGTAAAATGTAAATCAAGAGAAGTCAATGTGTTTATATATGTTCAGTTCTAAGTACTTGTACATAATATTATAGTTATATTGGCGCAATTCTCCATTCACTGGGAGGAAATAAAGAACATTTTATTTTACATTACTTCGCTTTATAATGTAAGATTGTAATCTGAATTTTAAATCCTGAGCAGACTTTTTAGAAAAAATGTAGAATTTTGAATTTCTTTATCTGAAGACAATAAACTTATATGTCCTCTTTTAGTTGTGTGGAATTCGTTCATTTTTCATGCCTTAATTTTCACTGATAATGTCTTTCTTTGGAGTGATATAACGTTAAAAAAATCTGTTTCATAAAGACAAACTAAAAAAAAAAGACAGAAAATTTCCTGAAAAAATAGAGCTTTCACTAATAGATAACATAACACTGGATTTCGGTTATAATGTCTCCGTAGCCGTGAATAACACAGTGACCTTGACACGTGACCGATATAGAAAGTTCCCATCCCATGTGAGTTATTGGGTAATTCATAACGACATCGATAGCCGATCTTCCAAATTTTCAGAGTTTGAATGTGTGTTTTTGTGTATTGGTGATTAATATCCGGCAAATTGGCTCTAAGGTCCTTGGGGTTCATATGTGGTAAATTGGTTCTCATTATCATCATTTTGAAAACTTACAGTAAAGGTAAAGGTGCTGCAGGTGTGGCATATTGTGTATCAAGGTTGTTACTGTCACACCTTTGTGATAACGTACCATGGTTACATGGAACCCAGGATATCGGAGTGCTACTCACGTAAACTTTCACCGCATTCATTGATTGAACTATTTTTTTCTTTCTGTTTTCCCTTTCCTTGTGAAGAGAGTCCATAAAACATGAAAAATTAAAGAAAAAAATTCTTGAGACTTTTAAAGCTAAAACCATACTTCACGCATGCGTACTCATCTTTATTTATCTCGCGACCGCTATTAAATTTTTATCCACCGCGTAGTCACTTTACAAGAACCACAATTGACTTGCATAGCAAACCTGATTTCACTTATATAAAGCAATCCATTTCAATTTTTATAACATATTTTGATATCCCCCCTAGATTCTCCCTGTAGGGATCCGAGTGCGAATAGGTCCTCAGATTGATTGATTATATATTGTGTAACGTCCCGCTCGAGAATGTTTCACTCATATGGAGACGTCACCATTGCCGGTGAAGGGGTTCAAAATTTAGGCCTATGGTCGGCGCTTATGGCCTTGAGCACGGAGGGATATTTATCGTGCTACACCTGCTGTGACACGGGACCTCGGTTTTTGCGGTCTCATCCGAAGGACCGCCCCATTTAGTCGCCTCCTACAAGCAAGGGGTACTGAGGATCTATTAGGTCTATCAAAAACCGAGGTCCCATATCGCATCTTTATCGTGCCACACCTGCTGTGACACAGGGCCTCGGTTTATGAGGTCTCATCCAAAGGACCGCCCCATTTAGTCGACTCCTACAAGCAAGGGGTACTGAGGATCTATTCTAACCCGAACCCCACGGGACTATGGATTTCAACAAACTATCAAATGGGATCTTTAGTGTACCTCTATTCAAATGCATTTTCTACTGTATATCTGAAGTTATAATTTTACCTTTTTATTTTGTTACTACAATTTTTTTTTCAATCAGTATTTTCAATATGTTAATAAATGTAGATACAGTTATATGTATAATCGTGAAATACAAGGACATGATGTGCTGATATAAAGTGATGGGTGTGTGTATATAAATGCAAGTGGATTTTCAGTGATGATGTCAATTGTTGGTGAATAATAAATGTGCTGGCGAGCAGCATTCCTACTTTATGAATTCTTGGTTTTTATTGTATGAGCATGTAATCTATTTATATGCGGACGAACTTAGTGATGGAGAATATAAAGGCAGTGACTGCTCTTTCGCCAAACGTTCGGTATTTAGAAATGAGAATCACGGGTTTTTGGGATACGACTTTTAAAACGGAGATCTCGTGTCGCGCCAGGCGCTGGCACGTTAATGAATGACCAGGGTATAAACATCTGTATAAATTGCACTGTGGTGGAATCTTATCAAATCCATGGCTAAATTGTATACAGAAAATACGAGATATGAGTGGTGTATCTTATAGATTGCAAGAACAACGTATTGATATTAATGCTAAAGAGTTTACATTTGTCATTAAACAAACATTGCAAGATCAGTTCATACAAAAATGGCTCAGTGATATATATTAAACTCTTCAAAAGGGCAATTGTACAGAATCTTTAAACAAACATTTGCTTTTGAAAGTTATATTAATATGCTATCTTCGAAATTCAGAAATATATTTTAAAAATTTCGTACAACAAATCATCGTTTACCAGTAGAGGTTGGGAGATGGCATGGAATACCACTCTGTGAAAGACTTTGTTCTGTATGTAACAGTAATTAAATTGCATGTGAATTTCACTGTATTTTAGAATGTAAAACACTAACTGTTGTCAGGAAATACGACTTAGGGAAATATTATTTACATAGACTTAATGTTATTGAATTCAAAGATGTAATACGATAAATTGTTAAGAAAACTCTGTATGTTTATTCTGAAAATTTATGATGTGGTCTGTCCTCCTGATGTGATGTATATTTACTTTTGTATTTCGTACCTCTGACCAGTGTTATTCATTATGTACATACATTGTCACTGTTCCTATATGGTTTGAGAGAATGAACTGAATTGAATATTAGAACCCTCACTGCTACGGCCCAGAGCTTTAAGTATAGCTCTAAAATTGTGGTACTTCACCTACAGGTGTTGACTCAATATGAGTGACAAAATCTCGATGGGATGTAAAACAAACAAAAATATTGCTCCTAATTTTACCACACTATGCTTTCTCAACTTCTGAAGTTAAAATTCCGATAATGATAATTCTTTAAAATATACTAGTATTTCATTTGAAAATTACGGATTGCAATGCTTTGTTTATTTTTGGAATTAATTAAAACTTTAATATCCTCGATATTAATTTTTCATTCAATATGTGATTCGATTTAGCTACCGACTTGCATAAGAATAAGACATTGATTGATTTAGTAAAATAAAAATTCCGTAAACGACGGTATGTTTAAATATTGCAAGGAATGCAAATTATGAAACAGCAGCTATTTTTGTGTATAATTCGGATTTGTTTTAAACTATCAGTATAAATTACACACACACACACACACACACACACACACACACACACACACACATGAAACTCTAAAAAAATGAAACAGTCACTGTTATTATGATTTTAAAGTAGGAGGGGAAACGAGTATTGTCCAGCGAGGGGCTAGTGTCCACTTTTATGAATTTCAATTTTGTTAAAATCATACAATGTTAGAAATCAAACACAGACATGCAAAAGGTGGGCATCTTACCCCCAAGTGTAAATAAATCAGAACAGCATGGATATAATACATACTGACCAATAGAATTTCTCAGTGTTTAATAACATGGGTATAATTAATACTGACCAATAGAATTTCTCAATGTTTAATGACATGGGTATAAAAAATACTGACCAATAGAATTTCTCAATGTTTAGTGACATGGATATAATAAATACTGACCAATAGAATTTCTCAATGTTTAATAACATGGGTATAATTAATACTGACCAATAGAATTTCTCAATGTTTAATAACATGGGTATAATTAATACTGACCAATAGAATTTCTCAATGTTTATGACATGGATATAATTAATACTGACCAATAGAATTTCTCAATGTTTATGACATGGATATAATAAATACTGACCAATAGAATTTTGTGTAGGGTAACAGTCATGACGACATCTGTGTTTATTTGTTTACTCATTATGGAGTTTGACTTAAATGCTTAGGTGGAGTGGCGTAATCTGAACATAAGTCACGTGTTTTTTGTCGCACGAAAGCGCTCGGTCACAAGAAATTCATCAACACCGAGCATGTTCGTGCTAATATCAAACAAATAATGACAATTATGTGTTTTAAGGTGTATCCTACAAATGTGCAAATGGCTTCGCAACTGAAACGTTGTCAAATATTAACGAAAGTAATGGTAATTGTTTGAAAAGAGCATTTCCCCTCAATCTAGTACATTGATTTTTGTCATTTTAATTTTTGGAGTTTGTGTACAAGTTTCCGTGAAACAGTAAATCATTTGCACACTGAATTTGTAACATCGTGTATTTTTGTTAAAGTGGAGGTTCTCGTCAGCTATGTTCCTGGTTGACCCACGCTTCAACTACATAAGGTCTAAAAGGAGAAGGAAATGGATATTAACCCGCTGATAGCCTATCGATTAATATTTAAGTAGTAGAAATTTATGAAAAAGCTTGCAATGAAAAAAAAAGTCTGTCCTATGCGAGTGTTTGTATGTGACTGTTTAACTTGAGTCATTTTTTTCTGACAATTATTTGACAGTCTTTAGTAGTTAACAGAAAAATATATCATTAATCATTTTAAATTTACTCATAGTAATGTATTATTCATGACATAAGTACTATAATTATAATTGATGAACGCTAATTAATTTTTTTCCGGGATATTAAAACATTCTTGATAATAGTCCTCAATATAATTTGAGATCGTAGCTTATATGTAGTTAATAAAGTAAACATTTGTTATCCAGTCGATTGAATCAAACATTCTCAAGATTCTGATGCCTGATAGCGAACAATTCCCAAATATAGCTTCACCGGACACATCAGATGTGCTCTCTAATATTGTATCTTCAGAATATGTAAAACAAAATATGGAAAAATAAAATACACATTTATTAAAAACGAAACATATGTAAACGGAAACTAGACCCGCAATTGCTGAACATTTGCAAGTGTTGTAATTATATATATGAAATATCACAGCATGAGTTGTGTATGTATATGGATATATTTCAAAGTCCTTCAAACAAGTTATCACATAAAAGCTTGATGCCCGAAGACACTGAAAATCAGAAAAAAAGATTCATATCACCGTGTATCATTTCTCTAACCACAACCCCATTATTACAATAATTGATGATCTCGTGGTGTTTATATCATGCCACGGATGCCTTCAATCTCCACCACGATTGGACACGCTTCAATGGAGATGAAGTCGGAATTAAATCTGGAAGATTTCGCTTCCCTGGAAGGGACACCGATTTTGCTACTCTGGATTGGAATGTGTAATCACTGTCCATGAAAGCAGCGTGGATTCTGTCCCACACAAACACACGAAGTTCTTTCTTGTAATAATCACACGAGGTGGTGAACCGAATCACCGCCGGAACTTCTACCGAATCCAATCGAATTGGTATAACTTTTCTGCTCCGAGCACCTGCAAGAAGGAAAATATTTTCATGGAATAAATTTGATTTAAAATTATCAATCACAACTCACTAACATATCATCATTATACATCAAAAGATCAAAAGGCGTGTACATTCTTTCGGGTTTTCCTAATAAATCAAATCTCCATGATTTAGCAAATGGGGGAAAACATGTTAATCTTGTGTACGCACCTGGTGACATGGAGTGGGCGAGTTTAAGTTGAAAATGAAATAGGTCGCTCTCCAGAGATGCTGCTGAAATCACGACCAGTACTTTCTTACATCTGAAAAATATATAATAATTTAGTTATTTTTATAGCTTTCGTAAAAAGTACAAATGGCACGTCCTTCTTAGACCTTGTAAAAGTCCACAACCTATTATGCATAGAATGATTAATACGCAGATTTTACCTTTTCTCTATATTTTCCGCAGTAGCCACGGCTTCAAAAGAATCGTCGGCATTATCTGTCCATGGCACATAGAGGCTGAGGTTGTAGGGGGGAGATGAAAGGACACTGGTCATAAGGCTGACGAATTCCTGGTCTTTTCCATAGGGATTGTAAACCACAAAGGCATCATATTCATATTTTCCCATCACGAACACTGTTATAAAAAAATCAAATATTACTATTGTATACCAAATGAAGCAAAATCATAGAAGTCTAAAATAATAAAATCTACATATATATCTTATTAATGCATTTTGAATCGAATTCTAAGTCTTACACTTTAATAATCATTTTCAAGGCATGCTCGTAATGTATATGAGAATACCGATTGTGTACGTTTTCTTGCCTTATCCCAAATTTTTTTTAATTATTTTTTAAACCTTTTGGATCTTTATGAAATTTCGACTCAAAATTGAAGTATGTCCACAAGCCGTGTAATGGAATTGTTTTGCTTTTAAATTAATTTAACAAAAAATAAAATAATAAAAAATTGGATATTTGATGAAAAAATAAGCAATCTTCGGAGACTAAGTTTGCAATTCATTATTAAAGGGTTTAATCAGAAAATTATCATACTTAAGACCCTTCCTAGAAAACAGTGTGTAAAAGTCTTACCCAAGATTTTGTACAATGTTACGCATTCAACGATAAATCCAATCAATAAATGCAGTACCACTTATGTAACAAATATATAGTGATGTGAAGTGTTTGATACAAAAATAAACTCATCTACAGAGAATAAAAGTCGATGAAAATACGGCACTAAGGCCAATGATTTATAAGTTGAAAGGTCGCAAACGACCAATCAGAACGCGTCTCTGACGGAATACATTATCGATAATGCGGTTCGGTGGTTTTAAGATAGCAATATTCAATGGGATGTTTCCGTATGATAGTGAATGAGCTGGTTTATAATTAAACATTGTACTACAATTTTTTCGGTGCGTACTTTGAAAACAAAACACGACTGGTATCAGAGGAGAGGAGTGCATGTTGGTGTGTACAATGAGGAAACCTGATGGTTGCATGATCATTTACGTTCGTGGTTGTGCAAAAGCGGAATTGTTCATCTAGAATTTAGCAGGAAAGCGTTCGATCTAATCAATGTGTTGTTACTGTTAATGTCTTCCTTAGCGTCATTGTTTGAGTTCGAAAACACATTAAATGGAGTCATTACATGCAAAAGTGCGTGCAGTACTGTAGGTAGATTGTATTTATCAATTTAATGTATTGAGTTACTTTACACAGACCTCCGACATAAGGTTATAAATATCAATGTTATGAAATCTTTGTTGACATACTTCACATTTGTAGTGTGTTTTTTGTTGTTTTGATTTATTTGCACTGCATGTTAAAAATCCGTGATGAATTCATATCTAAAAGGCTCGTCAGGACAATTACTCATTCCTCATGAAATAATGACAAGAAAGGGAATGAGAAAAACCTCTGGTCGTAACAATTAATATCCATCGCTAACCTTTAGTAGTATTCTTCGATAAAATGTAAATGATGTACCTTTATAGTGGGATAATGCTGTAACATGTTAAGAATGTGATCGTGCAGCAATACACACATCTGTCAATTGCGCGTGTCATGACGTCATTTTCCTGTCATTACTTGTTATAACATTCATCTTCATGAACCTCCGGTAAAAGGATTAGAAAGAATATTTCAATTTTTTCTCCGTAAAAATGTAAAAACATTTGCATCATTTTTTGCAGAGGACTGTTGCTAGTTTAGACATGTCTTTTAGCTTTTGGAAGTATTTACGATGAAATATCTCGACTCTCTTCACAGCGGCATATTGAATGGAGCGCGTAAGCGCGCAATGAGATACACGGAGATGTAAAGAGGTTCAAGGTATTATCATCACACATACTTGTACTTTCA
>JAMZEH010000080.1:6097500-6170000 GCA_024699665.1 Ostrea denselamellosa
ATCTTTTTATTTGCAGTTATATATATTCAATTGAAAGAGTTTCATTATGCGGAGCTGATAGTGTTCTATTCTTTGAAGTGTGCGATTCCTTCAAGAAAAATTAAGATAACGATTAGTGATCAATCTCATAAGTTTCATAACGAATATAGAATTATGATAAGAACAAATACCAGAGGTAGGATCAGGTTTCTAGGAAGAGTAACATTCCCTGTTGACCGGTCACGATCGCCGCGAGTCGTGTATCTTCATCAGTTAAACGGAGTAATCCGTAGTCAAAATCAGTATGAAATAAACCGGGTTAACAGTTGATATGAAACACGTTAGACAGTATTTAATACAGTGATGGATTGTAGTTTCAAACTAGATCATTAATATTATAAGAAACATAATTTGCGAAACGCTGACTTTAAACGAAAATGTTGAAACCTCGTTTGTTATTAGCCTGCCTCGAATTAGAAATTGAACATGCGCAGAACAAGCTTTTTTGTATCTCAAATGAATCGATAAGCAAAATCATGTTCTCATGTTATAAATTTTATATCGAGACAAGCTACTGAAAATAAGTTGCTGTTACAAGGGTTTCGTTTGAAGTCGGCATTTCGCAAATTCTATGATGGTTATAAATAATTATATATATATATATATATTTTTACAAACACTACCTGTCATTTGGTCGAATGCAGTATGACGTGTTTAATCATGATTATTTGATACATATAAATAGTCCACAATTAATTTAGATTGGCTTACTCGTTTTGTACTGTTTATGAAACCAACCCGGTACGAACTATCCAAAATTAAAAAACAGCCTGAGGAGGAACGAGTAAACGTGTCATTCTCCTAAAAATCGGATAGACCACATTGTGACCATGTATGACCATGATTCCGTGTTTGCCATACCGGCAATTTTGTATTTTTTAATGGAATTTGTGAGATTGATAACTGTTATATTCATTTTGTATACAAAAGAAATATGTTTTTTGAAATATATTTGTTTACACTCTTCTATTCTATTTTCACTAGAAGATATTGTTTTACCTCCAAAATATGAAAACCTCAATACTTTCCATGTCACAGATATCTTCAGAACGTGTTTCAATTGGCGGTAGAAGACTATAATTGCACCTACGTACATCTGTATGTTTTATGCGTCAGAAATAGACCGTCACACGACATACGATCCACAGGTGCTCCTTAATAGATGTTATACCATTAAATAAAAGTATTTCCATCTGTATTTACATCAACCATTGCGTTTTAGTTTGCAAAATCGCGAATAGTTTTCTTCAATAAAAAATATTTGCTATAATGTCGGAATTATTTATCATTTCTATCCCATATGGACAACAAATCCTATCTGATAAAGCTTTTGCAAATTTACATAAAACACGAAAAATGATATTCAAATAAATGAAAAATCAATTTCTTAATATAATCTCATGACATGAAACTTGTTCATCGCTGATATAGTTTACCGTTATTTCGCAATTCGTTAGGAAAGCGGCACATTATTTAATAATACTATGTATGTACTTTGTAGACTGTTAACGAATGTACAAACTTGTAAAATTTGCAATGTGATTTTTATTATACAGGGATTTTAGACGCACAGAAAACCGGAGGTTTCACTTCGAAGTTTAAATACGAAAAATATGCATGTTCTATGCAGAAGGTGCATGCTCAATCTATTTGCAAATTTCACACCATAAAAGTTAGTTCGATTTTCAATTTTTCATGCTGTTATCTTGTTTTTTCTTTACGTTTTATCAAAAAGCAAAACTGAATAATGAATAAAATGTAAATAACATAGATTAATATTACATTAAATGGTATTGAAATTTATGTTTCGCTGAACAATTCAAGCAGAACTTTCAAAAAATGCTTTAAATGTTTTTGTTCTAAAACAAAACCAACGAAATGTAAGAGTAGTTTTCAAGAATGAGTGCAAAGATATCTATAAATTTTGTTAATATTTCCTTAATTTACCGAAGAGAAAAAGACATGAGACGAACTTCAGCCAACAAAGACCCGCCTGTTATGTCGACAGACATTAAGCTAGCCAACCATTACAAAGGTGTCACCATTAAACATATGGAAAAAGTAATTCTTGAATAAACACGATACAACGAAACAATAATTATTGTATTTTCTCCACTTTATTTGTCAAGAAAAAATAACCTTAATGGTGAAATATTTAAGTAATATTTAAATAATATGAACATGCATTGTAACAATTGAATAACATCGTAGTAAGATCGAAAGATGACCGAACACTAGTAGGTGGGTCAATCATGTCGAGTTTGAATTTGGTCCAATGTTGGAGAAATCAAATGTTACATGTATATTTGATTGTATATTACTTAACGTCCCTCTCGAGAACTTTCACTCATATGGAGACGTCACCATAGCTGGTTAAGAGCTGCAAAATTTAAGCCTATGCTCGAAGGCACGAACAATTGAATATAACATTTCTATTTCATATCCGTAGTTTGTTAAGATACTAAAAAGCACAAATTAATATCTTCTAACTTCGAATGTGCAATGATTCTTATTTTACAGAAATACTTTCATGACAATTGTCATTTGGGCTTGATGAATGTTGTATTTCCCAAGTATCTAAAGCATCATATTGAACTAGAAATATCTAATGTCTACTAGAACATGTCTTATAGAACTTGCCAAACAATGAGTTGATTGGTCCTCCATAAATTGGGTTCAATGTTACTATAAATCAACCAACGTTACTCTTGTTCATGATAAAATCTATTTTTTACAATCAGTGCAAGATAGTAGAAAATCAGTAGAGACACGAGTTTTCATAAATGACCTAAAACTAAGAATCAGTCGCATTAATTTTGAAATTCCCAATTTAGTTTGACCGGATGTTAAAGATATCAAAGTCACGAGGAGGGGAATATAATATTCTATTTTTACAAGGTTGTTGGTTCTCGGTGTATCAAAAAGAGCGATCATAAATTAAACATAGCGATCAGAATCTCAGTCAAATGTCAAATAAGTATTTAGAGACGAAACTAAAAACGCCATATATCAAAATTAAAATAATCTCACCAGTGATTGTTTTGCAATCAAAATATGGAATACACAGTTTTCTTCTTGTCATAAATGTCTTCACAATGTGCTCCGACTGGCGGTAGAAGAAAATAATTGCTCTGACGTATGTTGAATACGTCAGAAATAGACCGTCGCACGACATATACTCTACAGGTAAAGAATATTCTGTTAGCGTCTTCGTAAAATGCTGAAACAGGTTAGTTAGGTGATGACCAGCGTTGTGGTCAAATGAAACCTAATGAAGAGTTGTATTGTTGCCGCATTTCTTAAATTCATTGGAATGTTAGGAATTAACATTTAATTAAGAAAAAAAAAGATAGATTTTATATGAAGGAGCTCTATTGCGATTTGGATCTGCAAAATCACTAATATATTTCTTGAATGCAATATGATCTGTAAAACATTTTCATAATGTTATAATGTTTATATGATTTGGGAATTATTTATCATTTTATGTATCATTTCTACACCATATAAAAAACAAATTTACAACAAATTATATTTGATAACAGAGCTTGCAGATTTACATAAAACAGAAATAAATGTCTTAATAATAAATTTTACATCATAAAATGTAGTTATTTTTTCAAATTTTCAAATATAATATTTTGTACAAAAAACTTGAAAATATAACCAAATCACATTAGTGATGTAAATACAATATATATATAGAATATATGGAAATTTTTCATTAGTTCTGTTAAGGAACAACAAATAAAAAAGGAATTTGAAATAATATAACAATATATTCTGTTCTTTTGTTTAAGAACAAACAAGGCTGAATACCGAATGAAAAGTTCATCCATTTGTAATCTGTAAATGTTGTATGAGTACGTTAAATCTTACTGCAGCAAATGTTTATAAGTCATTGAACTTTTGAAAAAAGTATTTTCAAGAAATGTGTTTATGTTTTTTCTCACAAAATAACGAATTGTCGGAATGGTTTTCAAGAATGAGAGCAAGGATGTCTTCAATTTCGTTAATATTTCCTTAATTTACGAAAGAGAAAAAGACAAGATACATAAAGTTCACCTAAACAGACCGTCTCTTTGTCGACGAACATTAATCTAGCCAACCATTTGAAAGGTGTCACAGTTAAACACATCGGAGAAATAATTATCGATAAAGCACACAGAACGGCAGAACAATAACTATTCTTGCATTTTATCCAGTGTATTTGTTTACAGAAAAAAAAATATACTCCATGGTGACATATTTAAGTAATAGGAACTGCATGGTTTCTGTTATTATTCGGAAAGTTCCGCATGTTTTAGTAGGTGGATCAATAGTATTGAGGTTGAAATTCCCATTTTAGTTTTGACCCAATGTTGCAAAAATCAAATATTATATTCAAGTCATAGGCACGAGCAGGTGAATATAACATTTCTATTTTATATTCATTAGTTCGTTAGGATATTAGACAGTACATATTGATATTTTCTAACTTCGACATGACAGTTGTATTCGGGCTCGGTCAATATTGTACTTCTCATGTATCTAACACATTGTATTGAACTAGTAATGTCATTTGCACATTGTTTTATCATATGTAATTTAAAACAGCAAAACTAGGTTGTTGGATCACAGTGTATCGGAAAGGGCGATCATAAAATTGGCATAACTATCAGAATCTCAATCAAATGTATAGTGATTGCTATTTACAGATGACACTAAACACGCCATATACCAAAGTTGCAATAAACTCACAGAAGTATGTTTTTTTAAAACAAAAATATTTACACGCTTGCTATTCTATTTACACTACAAGTGATTGTTTTACAACTAAAATATGGAATACGCAATACTCTTCATATCAGAAATATCTTCGAAATGTGCTCCGATTGGCGGTAGAAGACAAGAATTGCTCATACATGTTTTTAACACGTAAGAAATAGACCGTCACACGACATATTCTCCACAGATAATGTAAAGAATATTCTGTTAGCATCTTAGTAAAATGAAACAGATTAGTTAGGTGATCACCAGCGGTGTGGTCCAATGAATCCTAATGAAGAGTTGTATTGTAGTCGCATTTCTTAAATTCATTGGAATATTAGGAATTAACATTTAATTAAGAAAAAGATCGATTTCATATCTAGAATCTTCATTGTGATTGGTTGTTTCTTAATAGACTTTATACCAGCAAATAAAATATTTCAATATATGTATTGTATTTACATGAAAAGGCTAAGATAACTAACAGCATTCAATCTCGTAATTTCTATAGAAAATACAAATCGGAGAGATGGGAAACACGGACCCCTGGTCATACCAGAGATGGGATCAGATGCCTAGGAGGCATAAGCATTCTCTGTCGACTAGTCACAACCGCCATGAGCCCTACATTTCGATCAGGTAAACGGAGCAATCCGTAGTCAGAATCAGTGTTCCAAGAACTGCCTAACAATTGGTATGAAACACAGCAGTCAGCATTTGACTTAATGGTAAGTTGTACTGGTAAACGAGATTGTTATAACGACCATAAAATTTGCGAAATGCTGACTTTAGACGAGATTGTACAAACCCCTGTAACATCAAGTTCTTTGTCAATTATCCATCCATTAATGCATTTTGGGTTTGCAAACTCACGAATATTTTTCTTGAATGTAATACAATCAGTTAATTATTTTAATTGATATAATGTCGAAATTATCATTTCTATCCCATATAAACAACAAATCATTTTCAATACCAGGTTTCTGCTAATGAACATAAAACATGATAGATCAAACTGAAAGAAATGAGAAATCAATTTCTTAATATGATTTTAAAAAATACAACATGTTCATCGCTGTTACAGTTTTCAAAAACTATCTAACGTTATTTCGCAATTCGCTGGAGAAGCGGCACGTGATTGGGAAAGGTTGTAGATGTACTTTGTAGACAGTTAAAGAAGATAACATAATGTAAATCTGTTTCAGGATTTCTCGTAAAATAAAGGCATCTACTTTATATGAAAATAGATCGATAGGAAAATTTACGAGACGCAGAAAATTTCACAGCGAAATATGAACACTTTGAACATATTATATGCACAAGGTGCATTGCTCGATATGTTTTCAAATTTTACACCATAAAGGTTAGTTAAATGTTCAAGTTGTCATACTCAATATTAACTTTTTCTTTTCGTTTTTAAATCATGACTGAATAATGAATATAAAGTTTATCCGTTTGTAATCTGCAAATGCTGTATGATACGTTATATCTTTATTCAGCAATGTTTATATGTCACTGGCCTTCTGAAAAAATAATTTCCAAAAAATGTGTAATTCTTTTTCTCAAAAAATAACAAATTGTAGGAATAGTTTTGAAGAATGAGTGCAAAGATGTCTACAATTTCATTAATATTTCCTTAATTTACGAAGAGAAAAAGACAAGAGACATGAACTTCAAATAACAGAGACCCGCCCTTTTTGTCGACAGACATTAACCTAAACAACCATTACAAAGGTGTCACTGTTAAGCATATGGGAAAAGGCATTCTCGATTAATCAAATTTCTGCTGAGAGAGAGAGAGAGAGAGAGAGAGAGAGAGAGAGAGAGAGAGAGAGAACGATTTAGACACTCAAACATACAACATATCTTCCTCATTATTTGAAATTGCACAAGAAAAATGAATTTAATGTTAAGCATTTGAATATATATCTATAAATACATAAATACTCTAAGAAATTAATTCACAGAAAGATAAATATATTTGATCGGTTACATTTTCATGACAAAGCGTGATAAGTTTTCAGTCCCATGACAGAGCGTAATAGGTTTTCAATCCTATGGTTGATGTAAATTTAGGTCAAGATCATTCAATTACAAAATTGAGCTACTCTTTGTTTTCTTTGTTATCTACAAAAATGAAAAACCACCTTTCTTTGCCTTTTTTCTGATTTTCATTAGACTTTGTTTCATGTCTGTACTATAATCTGTTTTCGCAGAATCAACACAGAGAATTGTAAGGCAAATGTTTATCATCTGAAGACTTAGAAATCATATTAAATTTGCTAGTATTTTCTTGTGACATAAAGATTTATATCTGAAAACATTTCCCGAATGTGTCCATACTTGACTCTGTGCCAGTGTGGTACTTGGAACCAGTGATAAAAGTTAAACTCTAGCACTAAGTATTATCCTATCTCTGAAAGGTAGGCTGAAAGGTTAGGATTAGTCAGAATCTCTTGGATTAGATTAACTCTATTCCTAATCCGAATGGGACATCTAACCAATAACCCTAAATTAGATACTAGAGTTAGGGTTAATAGGATTAGAATAGGATAAAACTAAGGGTAAGGTTGAAGCATTAACTTTTTATGTTCACCTATTACTAGTATGTACTACACGCGACGGTGTCCAGACAACTTATCTTCATGTCTTCAGCACAAAAATGTAATTGAAACAACAGCTGTTATCAGCACAATAAATGTTATTAGAACAATAGATATCAGCACATAAGATGTCATTAGAAAAACACATGTCATCAACACAATAGATGTTATCAGAAAAATGGATGTCATTAGCACAATAGATGTCATTAAAACAAATGTTATCAAAACAATGGATGCTATTGGAACATCAATAGATGTTATTTATCATAATGGTTGCGTTATTTAGCATAATGGTTGTCAAAAATGAATTCAAGTTTTCCATAGAAAGATAAAATAAGAACATGTCGATCAGTATATATCATTCATATGTTGATTCGATATATCCCAGTGAACTCGAAATAAAAGAAGCCATAGAGTCTTCCACATCTGTTTCGTACTTAGATATTTTATTGCATATAGATGATAACGGAAAACTATCAACTTTATGAGAAACCAAATTGCATATCGAATCAGTTGAGGGACACATGTACCATATGCAGGTGATAATGGGTAATTTTTAATCAAGGCAGACTACTGACAAACAAGTTTATGTTATAGTGGTTTCTACAGTCTCGTTTAAAGTCCTCATTTGGCAAAACTTCTGTGGTCGTTATAACGATCTAGTCTGCCAATACAATCTGTCAATGGGTCAAATGCTGTCTGACGTATTTCATACTAATTGTTTTGCCATAATTTACACAATTAATATGACTGCGAATTACTCCGTTTACCTGGTCAAGATATGGGGCTCACGGCGGGTTTACTCCGCCTTAATAAAACATCGGTCTCGGTGCTATGTTGATTAGATGCTGACCTTTAAAACTTTAAAATACTCATAACACCGGATATGAATCATGGAAACTGAAATTTAATATGAATTTTCAATATTTTCAATGCTCTAATTTTAATTAAAGATCAACCCTTCATATGAAAAGGGATGCGTTCTATAGTTTTTTTTAGTTCCTTTCAGAAAAGGCCATGGTACAAAGATAGATCTTGTTACTTTAGCATTCTTGAGTAATGCTTTTTAAATACATGTCAATACATAATTTGGCATGTAAAATGGATTGCTGGTTGAATATGTCTGGTATAGATGATGCCATTAATTTCAAAGTAGATTATTTACAATTCTTTGGATTTATAAATTAAGGGAAAAAATTCCAAGCATAAATCCAACCCTAAGTCTACCCTAACCATATAACTTGTCTATCCTGTAACCCACAGCCCTTTGAAACCGCATCCCTACTTAAACTGTGACCTTCAACCCTTGAAACACCATCCTCTCGCTTAATTTTGCGAAGGAACAGTTGCTACTTATGTTAAATATCTTAGGTTTACGTGGCGTCGGGATGGAAAATCGAAACAGGACCTTTTAGTTGCAAAGCAAGTGTCATAACCACTAGCCTAACTGACTGGTTAAATTATCTGTACGGTACTTCCATCGATATATACGAAAGTACTATGTATTTTCTGAAATACACGTTTTCGGGAAAAAAGCCCCCTGTTTTGTTGTTAGAACAAGGCAATTAACTAAATTAGTTGACATTTTTTTGGTGTAAAGCACTACCGTTACAATGAGAGACCCGGGCTCTTTTTTACTTGCTTGAGTTTGACGAATTTGTGCTATTCATCTTAATATTTTGTAAGCGACTTCCTTAATTAAGAGAATATTAGCGTCTGTTTTATAGGCTTTGATGTCAAACTAGCACAACTATCACCATCACTTCTTGCCAATATGGGTGGGAAAATTACGTTGAGTTGTATTTCAAATGTATAATCCCATAATTTTATTTGGGAGATGCACATTTTTTTTGTTATGTCTTGTTTGTCAGTGTTTGGCAATTATATAATTTTTGAAACTAAAAAAGAAATGTATGTATTCTTTCTGACAGGAGTCCTTCCAACGGTCTGGACATTGATGAAAAGTTCAAGATAACTAACAGTATTCTGATCTACAGCCAATAACAAGTGAGAATGTGTTTTAAAGTTATATTTTGTGGTTTTTATCCTTGCGACAAGGTCGTAGCAATGCTGTAATAGAAATATGCTGCCATAAATGTGCTATCGTTGGAACGTCCTGTTTAACAAGCATAGCTGTTTCAAAAATATCAAAGAGAAAACTATGAAAATAGTGTTATCATGCCTACTTTTAAGGCTATTGTCAGACTGATTGCAAAGCTTTTCACTTGTGTGATCCTTGTAAATTTCATCATTGTAGAATTTATAGCTATTTTAAATCATATTGGCCAAAGAAATTGATCAAAAGGAAATAAAGTAATTGCAACTTACCAAACAAATCTGATTTATTAGTACTATCCACTTTAGACTATAATATAATATTCATATTTACTCATGCAATACATACATACTTAGATATTTTATTGAACATACACTTTAGATGTTAACTGCGAACTAACAACTCATCTTTATGACAAACAAGGTGACTTCAGCTTCTCCATCGTCAACGTGTCATCTGTATGTAGCAATATTTCAATATAACCTGTCACGTTAATAAGACCTCAATACCCTTGCTTGCTGTATGAGGCAACTAAATCGGGAGGTCCTTCGGATGAGACCGTAAAAACCGCGGCCTCGTGTCACAGCAGGTGTGGCACAATAAAGATCCCTCCCTGCTCAAATGCCCTGAACGCCGAACATAGCCTTAAATTTTGCAGCCCTCCACCGGCAATGGTGAGTGAAAAATTCTCGAGCGGGACGTTAAACAATATATAATAAAATAATCTATCAATTATAGACATCTGCTACCTTAACGTTCGGTCGGTAATGCAATATTTTATGATACAAAGTTGCTTTTATTGTTCATGTGAAAGTAGTAGCATTTACAATGAAATGATTTCATTTCATATGTAATTTGCAATTTGGTTGGTTCATTTTATTTTTTCAACATACTACTTTATATCGTATAAACAAAGCTACCATATGACGTCTTAGGGAAAATATCACAATGCATTTGGCTCACCTGTTTCCATTTTCTTGGAACGGCAATATTGTTTCACGTCTTTTAAAATTGGTAATGTATTTAAAATTATTCATTAAATTATATCCAATGCGCTTTACCTGATTAAATTCTAAGGAATGCAAGTACTTTCTACTCATTGTATGCATTCTTTGATAGGAGTGATGAAAGAACATTTGGATTTCCAACCAAATACTGAGTGTTTTCCAGTGAGTGATATTGCTATTTTTGGGAGAACCATTCATTAGAAAACCCACAGTCAAGCACTGGGGATGATTGATATGATGACGAAAAGAGTTTCCATAATACATGGGTTTTCCAATCTAAAATGAGAATTTACATCATACAAATTTTTGAAAGGACTATACATTGTTTGTCTGTATTAATAGATGAAAGTTCAGTACTCTGGTCAAGCGAATTTCTAATTATATAATGAATTTATATGTTCCAATTTTGTCCAAAATCACCTCTTAATCCATGAGAGTAGCGCGTTTGCACCTCTCATTTGTCACAACATAAACCAGAATTGGTGTTAATGAAATGTGGGTTTTCAAAAATTCCATAGATCTTCTAGTAAATGTAAAATAAAACTTTTTAAAAATAAACAACATCAAGAAACACACGACTTTTCAACACTTCATACTATCATTCCTCACCAAAGATTAAAGTCTACGCTTTTTAATATAAGGAAGGAAAGTTGCTTTTTCAATAGAAATGGAACTCACAGAATATTCACATCTTTGTAATCAGTCATCCAGAAATTACATGGCTTATCACAATTTCGATTCTACACAGATACTCTGAAGTTGATATTGAAAAGTTCTTAAAGTTACTCATTAACAATATCTATGGAGTGTTTGGAGATCAGGTCTCCGTAGAGTTTGCAAGATTTCCAAAGAGCACGAATTGTGGTGTTTTATCAGCTGACATGTTTTGTATTTTTAAGACAAAATTTAATGAAAAACATTTATATGAGAGGAAGAAACTCTCGCGTGGTCTTCAGTTCAACATTTAGATACAACGACGTTTTATGTATTAACAATATAAACTTTTTTAATTCTATATTATACATAATAAAATCTTCCACATCTACTTCACATTTGGATATTTTATTGATCACAGATGTTAACGGCAAACGAATAAGTCAACTTTATAACAAAACGGGATGAATTCAGCGTATTCATTCCCAACTTCCTATAGTTATGTAGCAAAGTTCTATTTCTAACATGCATATGGTGTTTACGTTCCCAAACTGATTCGAGCATACCCTGTACATCTTCAATATCTAAACCGTGGGAGTCTACTGACAAATAAGTTGATATGACAAGGATGTCAACATTTTCTTTTAGCGTCAACATTATTCAAATTCTATTATTCTTATAATGATCGTATTTGCATAAACAACCTGTGGTTCGATCGAATGTTATCTAGTATGTTTCATACCATTTGTTCTTTAAATACTTTACGAATTGATTACCCTGTTCAGCTGATGAAGATAGAAGGCTAATGGTGGGTATAACCGGTTAGAGGAATGCTGCTTCTCCTGAATGCCTGACCCCATATCTTATGTGTTTAGAGGCCCGTGCCTGCCCTGTTCTTGATTTCGTGCTTATTGGAAGGATTTAGATATTGATCACTGTACGTAATCTTCATCTTTTCATTGGACTCTTATCAAATGTAAAAAAAAATAAATCGAACACAATATCTAATATTCTACTTTTTGGTATATTTGAGTGTACTGTTTTTACTCTTGATATTTCCTAACTCCGTTTCAAAACATACTAGAATTGAAACCACTCGCCAATCCAAAGATTCACACCTATTTCGGAAATTCTATGATTTCAAATACTTTCTGGAAAAAATCATTGCTTCGGGCCTGTGAAATTTCTGCTGACATCAAGGACGTCTTCCTTTAAGGATTTTCAAAACTTATCGTTTACTTTGTAGAGACAAAAATATATGACACAGTTTGATTAGCGGTTAACCTTGTCTATTCCAACTGTCAAAAAAATCTGACAGAATTGACGCAAGTATTGAATGATATTTCAGAAATGAATAATCACTTCTCGCTGATTTGCTGCTCGTGTATCATTTTTCGACATGAAGATACATTGTCTTGCTGCGAATTGTTTTTGAAATAATATGCCAAGAATGATAAAAACAAATTTGACCGCCCTCTCATGGTTTTCGTCTTACTCACGCTTCAGATGAAATCAACCAGACTTTTCCTCAAGCATGTATTACATGAACTGAAGGTGACAAATTAATTGCAGAGAGACTTGATGAAGATGATTTAGTTCATTTCATTTAGAAGTTACGCTGCTTTCAAAATGAAAAAAAAATATGAAGGGTTTTTCTTTATCCGAAGGTTTATCAATGCAAGGTAGCTTAACACCATACCCAACAGGTTTCAAAACATCTAAATTTTATGCATCGTTATCCAGACTGTGATAGCTGCCCATATAAGATCTCCTTATACCTATTGAGGAGAACTACAATTAATGAATCTCATGTACGGACAATTGCCACGAACATATTCTTAGTGAACTATTAAATAACTGATACTGAAATCTTTATAATTGTTTAAAATGGCTACATTTTATATTGAATCTAACCCTTACCCTATACTAGCGGTGCACAACTTGTTGACGTTAGTAGACTAAGTGAATATAACGAATATGGATCAATTTCATTACTTCCATAAATAATATAAAATTATGAGTTGGGCAAACAAAGTGCTTATCAGGAGTATGCATCTCCTGTTGACCGGTCACAACCCTGGTCCTATATCTAGATTAGGTTACTGCAACACAATGACTTAAAAACCACATTGTCGACCAATTATATCAAAAGAAACATTTATGCTATAATTCTTCAATAATCTATGTATTTATTAGAATTGTTTATAATTATTCTGTTTTAAACAAAGCAAAAAGAAAGAAAATATAGTAAAATTCTTCTAACAAATCTTGATGAATTGAGATTTTGGAAAATTGACTTGCAGTAGATTGCAACATTTCATCAGGGTATCAATCTAAACCGTAAGAAGCTTGGGACTTTTACAATACCTTGCTGGATTTAGAACATTCAATGAAGCATCACATGGAATTCATTTTGTACAATATCTAAAATCGAAACGATTCCTGGACTTTTCTAAAACTTTAAAATGACTCAACGTTCACCAAATAACTTCTCCTTATGAAATGACCTATTTATATAAGAAGGAAAAAGAGTTAACGTTGTTCATAGCTAATTTGTTAAATCCTACTATTGTGCATTAATCACGAGTAAATTTATTGCAATGATTCATCTAAGCTAGCTGGTGACACCAGTGATTACTATGTAAACTTTACGGTCAGAGAAGTTATCCCTACATGCTGATATTTACGAGGGATTAGTCTGTTTATCGGATGAATATAAGGGGATCACGGCGGTTGTGAACGGTCAACGGGGAATGCTTATTCATTTAGATTAGACTCTGTTGTTTCCATGAGTTTGTGTTTGCCTCTGCTCTCAATTTTGTATTCTTTATACAATTTACGAGATTGATCGTTCATTATCGTTTACCTTAACGACCCATATTTGTTAGTAAGATATTGTTATTTCTCCCGAAAATATTATTGAAATTTGTGAGAAATTCCTTATCCAAACTTTAATCATAAGTAATCCAAGGTGTTCAATTTTTGCATGTTCCGTAAATCAATATTTTATGCAGTGCTTTATTTTATATATATTTTTTACATAAATATTAATTTGTTTGTATTGTACATATATAGTCTTATTTTAGCACTTGAATAAATGTTTATAGAATAAAACAACAAAACAAAACAACGTTTGTCCTCACCAAAAATAGCAGAACGATCTTTAAGAAATCCGTGAGATTACAGAATAGCATTTTAATAGAAAACTTACGCAAGCATTGTGATGCATACTTTTCAATTTCATATTCCTTGTAAAATTCAAATATCGAAATATTATATATTCTGAACCACAAGGAAGGACAACTCTTCAATCACGAAAGAACATGCTGATTTTCTGCAAACCACAAAAATAGATGTCTTGAAAAGAAGAGATTCTGCAATAATGCATAATCATGTAATGCAAACTCCCGTAACGTGACCGAGACGGTCAATGGCCGTCTATCAGCTCATACATTATCTATCACTCGCTTATGGGAGTATTACGTTTTTTCTCGCTGTCTCTCATCAAATGGGGTAAGACACCTGCTTTTACAGTCCTTGTCTTGGAAAGATGTTCATTAATTTTATCAACATAAACTGCGTTTTCATGTTTCCGTTATAAGATTCCATGTTGGGTGCAGAAATGTGATATTTTGTTACAGTTTCCGTAATTCTTCTTTGAGAATATAAATCAGAGCCCGAGGCACGACTGTTTTTCGGAGGAAAGACACATGGTGCACAGAATTATAAAACCCATTATGTTTGTACAGAAATTGTGTTTGATAAAAAATAATTACTTGATGAATGAAGAATAATCTGAAAGAAGTTATACTATAATACTGATTTAAAAGTGACTCGACTTAATAATTATCTATGAAGAAAAAGAATGAGCAAAATAAAACTATTCATAATTCTTAAAGTTAAAAAAAATCGGAACGGAATCAATAACTTTTCATAATTATTAGTCTTTAATTATCAGTCTTTTAAATTATTGATATTTGATATAAAAATTTGATATTTTTTTTTCAAAGTTTTGCAATAACAAAGAAAAAATGAATAATACTCTAATTACTTGTAACACGCAATTTAAGACGCTGAAGAAATAGTTCACATTGTATAACCCAACTTAGGATGGGGACACACCCCCTTGACAACCTCAGTAGTGCCTTTCAAAGGAATTTTTCAAGTTACATAATATGATGGCATCTGTGTTGCATCCTATCAGTAAACTTAGTCATAGTAACCACAGCTAGCCATTACAAGTGCGATATCATTCCTTAAGAATGGGATTAGGAGGTCAAGGTGAAGATAATGAACAACGCAGTAGTGGAATCAGGTTCTAGGAGGATTACGCATGTCTTGTTGACCGGTCAAACTACAGTGGTCTAGCAATAACCTTGAGAAAGTTTAACTAGTAGAGCACACTGTGACTGACCACTGTAATGGGTTAGATAAGGCTGTGATCCAACAGACGGACATTTTGACAAATCAAAATATTTTGAAGTTATTTATTTTTCGACGGTTAACAAATATATTAATGCTTCAAGTCGCCTGGAATATTGGCGCGAAGTCATTAATATGACGCAACCGGAGTTGGTTGGCTGTATATTATTTTCCGTCCTGCTCGAGAATTTTCACCCATATGGAGACGTAACCATTGCCAGTGAAGGGCTGCAAAATTTAGGCCTATGCTCGGCGCTTATGGCCTATGAGCAGGTTGAGATATTTATCGTGCCACACCTTCTATGACACGTGGCCTCGGTGTTTTACGGTCTCATCCGAAAGACCGCCCCATTTAGTCTCCTCTTACGATCAGCATGGGGTACTGAGAATATATTCTAACCCGGATCCTCACGGGATTAATACAACTTGTCATTTGGTCGAATGCTATCTGACCTGTTTCATGCAAATTGTTAAACTGTATTTACATACTGATTTTGACTACAGATTACTCCGTTTACCTGATCCATATATATGACTCACGACAGGTGTGACCAGTCATCGGGGGATGTGTACTCCTCGAAGTCATCTGATCACACGTCTTGATACTTGATACCTTGTCAGAATGGATAAAAAGTATAAGAGGAATATTAAAATCCCATATCAGACATGTGCGCACCATCTTTCCTTCTGTGTTTAGTGAATCAAAAGTGAAAAAAGAGTTAGATGGGTTACATGAGAAATATGTTTTGGTTCCACCTGACAAAGCTGGCAACAGCATTGTATTTGTTTGTAAGTTTGTAAGGCGCGAGCGGGATTCGAACCCGCGCCGACTAGAGGTGAGAGGCCTTGTGATTTTGAGCGCATTATTACAAATGTATCCTAAACAAACTGGTAATTAATTCCACATTTATTAATAGCATACTCCAATTACCCTTTTAAAAGATTAAATTCTTCAAAATTCTGTTTCAGTTTTGAATACATTTAATATCCCAGTCAATGAAGCGGATGAATATGAGTTACCGTACCAATACAAGATCCACAAAAACCCTTAGATGCAGCAAATGTTCTAACAAGCCCCTATTCCTGCTCCTTACGAAAATATTAACTGCTGTGAATGAGAAACCTCAAACGTACTACGTCATTACATATGCCAGAGGTGGTGTAAATCAAATGTGGATTCATAAACATTCTAAAGAACCTTTAGTGAATTTGGAAATCACAAAACGTATTTTGTTAAAAAATTATTTTGTTAAACACCACTATGACTCCACGGACAAGTACTCGGAAGTTAATATTAAAAAGATGCTAGAGTTCCTCATTGACAATATCTTCGTAGTCTTTGGTGATCAGAGCTTCCAACAGTATGTTGGAATTGCCATGGGCACGAATTGTGCTCCTTTGTTAGCTGACATATTTGTATATTCTTATGAAGCAGAATTCATTCAAAAGCTTCTATATGAGAAGAAAAAATATCTTGCTGTGGCCTTTAATTCGACATTTAGATATATCGACGACGTTTTGTCTATTAACAATGATAATTTTCATTCATATGTCGATTCGATATATCCCTGTGAACTTAAAATAAAACACTACAGAGTCTTCCACTTCTGCTTCGTCCTTAGATATTTTATTGAAAATAGATGCCGGCGGCAAACCAACAACTCAACTTTATGACAAACGTGATTATTTCAATTTCTCCATCGTCAACTTCCCTTATTGATGTGACAATATTCCATCATCACCTGCATATGGTGTTTATATCTCCCAACTGATTCGATACGCAAGAGCTTGTTCTGCATATGATCAGTTTTTAAATCAAGGCAGGCTACCGACAAAGAAGCTGATGTTACAGGGGTTTGTACAGTCTGGTCTGAAGTCAGCATTTCGCAAATTCTATGATCGTTATAACGATCTAGTTTGCCAGTACAACTTCTCATTAAGTCAAATGCTGTCTGATGTTTCATACAAATTGTTAGGCCGTTCTTGACACACTGATTCTGACTACGGATTGCCCCGTTTACCTGATCGGAATATAGTGCTCACGTCGGGTTTGACCTGTCGACAGGGGATGCTTACTCCTCCTAGGCACCTGATCCCACCTCTGGTGTGACCAGTGGTCCGCGTTTGCCCATATCTCTGATTAGTATTTTCTATAGGAATTGCGAGGTTGAATACTGTTAGTTATCTTGACCTTTTCACGTCTAGTAATCCAGGGATTCGTGCTTACCCTTCTATCAATTTTGTATTATTTATAAGATTTATGAAATTGATCTCTGTTCATTATTTAACATTTTCAAATGAAGCTGGTGAGTCGGAAATCTTTGTGGGTTAAGATAGAATGACAAATCGTATGATTTCCTGGTAGACACTGGTGCAACTGTCACGATAGTGTCTCGGAATGTGTCGGATAGTACCGTGTCAGATGATTCACCAGTAGAACAGTTTAATTTTGATATACTAATAGAAGATGGCATTTCGCAAATATCTATCAATGGAATGCGCATACCATTTTTGCCCATAATTTGAGTGTTAGATTTAGGCGTAGGATTAGATTTCAGGAAATCCAAGATATGAAACTTAAATTTGTCAATGTATTGTTTGTGAATCGTATTGACAAGTACATTTGTATCATGCAAATACGAAGAGAGATTTGTTTTAGAATCACTGTCAATGAACATACAAGGATACCATCAATACGCGAGATATTACCATTGTGTAATTTGAATGGTATTTATTTTGTGTAATGTCATGAGTAAACATTTTCCTATACGTTCTGACTTCAAAGTCGACCTTGTAGGTGCTTCAAAGTAAGCACCACAGACGTAGCTTATACATAATTTCTGCTGTCAACATTCACATCAAATTCCAGCTTCAATAACCACGTGTACAAAGACCCAAGATGGCTGCATGCACAGATCAACTCTGGTAAGTAGTTGTTAAGTGAAGTCTTGCAAGGCCCGTGTGATCAGAATGAATCAGTATTTATTTACAGTTGTATCAACTATGGTTTGTATTTTTTCTGTTTGACTTAAATTTATAATGAATGAAGCTAATGTTTGTCTATGCTATACAAGATAACCTAAGTTGGGATATTTTACACTGTTTAAAACCACATCGCGGCTCCTCAAATCCTACGGTAGATTAAATCATAAAATCATAAAGCACTGGAAAACATTAGCTTTACTCCTTAGATAAATACACGAGAGATAATGACACGTTAAATGTTAGTTAAAATGAACTCATCTTTGCGCAACTGTTTAGTAATACTTTATTAAAAATGTGATCTCTTGATGGATACATAATACTTCTATTTCATTTCTAAACCAAGACGGAAGTGAATGTCTTAATCATAGATATAAAAATAAATATATTCTGAATAAGGTTTTCTACTCATACTTTTAATCATAGTATTTACACCTCTAACTTCATTGCCTAGCGGTAAACCGTGACTTATCATAAATTTAGCATCAATCTTATGGTTTACATTCATGTGCAATCACCACCTCTTGATATATTTATATGCAAATTCCTTCATTTCGGAGATAAAAAGGCAGTCTGGTTAGACATTTGATAAAATACTGTTGTAAAATTGATAATCCATATTTTCAAATAAAAAAATTCAGTTGAAGAGATAGATTTCCAAAATTTAGAATTTAATCAAGTTAGAAACCTCAACCATTGAGATTAAATGAATGTTCATTGTAAGAATTGTACAGCTACATATGATTTAAATTTGTAACAATGTCCTTTGTATTAACTCACCTGAGCCGAAGTCTGTTGGTATCATTAACGTTTTACAATTTCATCTTCTGCTCCAGAAACACTTGGACAATTTCAACCAAACTTGGCACAAATCACCCTTGGGTGAAGGGGAGTCCATTTTGGTCAATTGAAGGTTAATAACGAAATAATGGAAATATACTGACAAATTTTAAAAATCTTCTTGGTATAAATTATTCGTGGGTCAAGAGGATTCAAGTTTGTTCAAATGAAGGGCCATACTTCCTTTAAGCGGGAGATAATCACAAAAAATGCAATAATAGTCATTTAAAAATCTTTTCAAGAACCACTAAACTAAAAAGATTAAATTTACGTGGAAGCTGCTTAACGTAGTACCAATTCACATTTGTTAAAATCACGGCCCCGGTTGCTATGGTTGAGCCACAATAGGGTATCAAAGTTGAACATGCGAATATATAGGGAAAATTGATTCCTGAAGCAGAAAGGATGTAAAATGCTTTGAATTTGAACATCCAAAACAATTGTTTTGCTCAAGGAAAAATATTCATCCCAAATTCTCTGCATTCGGTTAGGACCATAGATAGGACTGATGTTCTGGAACTAATTTTGTTTTAGTTGGATTATCAGGGATTTCCTAACAAGCTTTATCTACTTTTGATTGATTATTATTTATTGTTTTCCGCCACACTCAACCATTTTTCAGTTATCTGGTGGCGTCCACCGACCACCGACCTTCCGCAAGTAAACTGGCAAACTTGCTCACATAACTCCGCGGCCGAGATTCGAACACGCGCCGACAGAGGTGAGAGGCTTTGTGATTTTGAGCCCGATGCTCTAACCACTCGGCCACGTAGGCCCCTTATCTACTTTTGTATAAGTACCTTTGTGCTGATGGTTGTCTATGATAGGGCAGTTTCTTATAAAAGTAACGTATAGCGTGTAGATCCGCATAGTCAAGTACTTTGGATTCAATGTTGCCCCAACTAGGGGGGAGTTGCTTTTCGTTGCCTCAATCTGGCCCCAGGGAGTTGCTTATTTTCTTTGGATTCAATGTTGCCTCAATCTGACCTCGGGGAATTGCTTTTCTTTGGATTTAATGTTGCCCCAATCTGACCTCGGAGAATTGGTTCTTTTCTTTGGATTCAATGTTGCCACAATCTAGCCTCGGAGAGTTGCTTCTTTTATTAGGGTACATTGTGGCCCTAGTCTGGTTTCGGAAAAGTTACATTGAACTAAATGATTGGTATAACAGCACTGTAAGAGGGTGCTTGCATATCATTCTGACAAATGTTAGCTATGTTGCTGAGAATATCCGTGTTACTGAGGAAATCTCTGTTATCGAGGATATCTGTTAATACGTTGTACTATACTGGTCCTTGGGATCACAGTTTAACTGGAATCAGTCCTTAGGTCAAATGCTGTCTGAAGTATTTCACCCTGGTCATCCCGTTTGTCATAAAGTTGACGTAATAGTTTGCCAGTGACTTTTATATTTAGTAAATGATATCTAAAAAGGAAATGATGTGAGACACTCTATGGTGTCCTTTCTTTCTAGTTCACTGAAATATATATATATATATATATATATAGCGTAATATGTAATTGAAATAATCATGTAATACAAATATAAGTGGCGTTGCATAAAATACATTTTTATTTTAAAGATGTGCTCTTCCAAAGTTTGCGCAAAAGTTTACATAGTCCTTATGAATTTTATTGTGCTTATTGGAATTTCGTTTCAGTATCGTATATATTGATTGATTGTATATTGTTTAACGTCCCGCTCGAGAATTTTTCAATTTTTCATTCATATGGAGACGTCACCATTGTCGGTGAAGGGCTGCAAAATTTAGGCCTATGCTCAGCGCTTATGGCCTTTGAGCAGGAAGGGATCTTTATCGTGCCACATACGGGTAATACGGGTCTAGGTATTTACGGCCTCATCTGAAGGACCGCCCCAATTTAGCCGCCTCTTACGACAAGCAAGGGGTAGTGAGGACCTATTCTAACTCAGATCCCTACGAGGCAGTATCGTATATAAATTTTGTACTCTTTTCAACAGGAGATCAAATATTTATTCTTGATGCACTGTATTCGTTGTTTGGAAGGGACTTTATTTACGGTGGATACGTTTTTAAAACACAGATGGAAATTTTAGTACAATTTTCTATGTAATTTTATTTTTTATTTCCGATATTTTCATATATATATATATATATATATATATATATATATATATATATATATATAAGGAATAAAGCGAATTATAATCTAACTTGGTTTACGCTTTATAATCCGCGAAGCCTTATACCTTTTAATTAGAGATATAATTGTAAAAAGTAGTGCCACCTTCGTTGTCAAGGGGAGACTATCCATAATAAGTTACGTTATCAATATAAAGTTTTATTTTTCATTGTGCTCAGCCAATCAAATTGCTTGTTATATATATATATATATATATATATATATATATATATATATAATATTTCATATATAATGGAAAATATCGCAGAATGGCAGAGAAAATAGTACTAAAATTTCCATCCTTTTGTTTGAAAAACTATTCTGGGGATTAAATGTCTATAGAGATTTTGAAGATTTAATTAAGTAAATATTTTTTATATGTCTTGGTTGAACTTTATTTAAAAATTTCGCCAAAAAGTATACTTACACCTCTCTATCTTAATAATTTTAACTTTTGGCCGCATAATTTCTATTCTGATTCAAATTTCAGGTTATGATGACTTTCATTTCATGAGTTCAGAAAAAGTTTTAAGACTGTGAATTTCATGATAAGACAGAAAATTAATGTGTAATATTAATCGACATTTCGAGTGCAATAAGGCCACAGCTGGTACAAACAGAGATGTCATGAAAGTTGAGAATACTCTGTATTATTGTACATTTATTATGGAGATTTAACAATGATATTCATACGGTCGCGGTAGCTCAGTGGTTAGAGCGTTCGCTTCGTAACCGGGAGGTCGTTAGTTCGAGCCCCGCTCGTGCCATGGTCGCGTCAAACCTAAGACGAAAAATAGGTAGTGATTGCTCCTTCACCAAACGCTCGGCATTTAGAAGTGAGAATCACGGATATGACCTTAAAAACGGAGGTCCCGTGTCACGGTAGGCGTTGGCACGTTAAAGAACCCTCACTGCTACGGCCCTGAGCGCTAAGCATAGGTCTAAATTTGTGGTACTTCACCTACAGCTGGTGACGTCTCAATATGATTGAAAAATTCTCGACGGGACGTAAAACAAACAAATAAACAAACAAATACAAGTGTATCTTTGAATCAGTCAGATGTTAAATATCAAGTGCATAAAGGTCAAATTCAATGCCATTTGACTCTTTGGTAAGTACATACACAACCACTTTAGTCTGTTATTTTGTATTTCGTTATACATTACTCTTTACCTGATCAAAAGAGATGGCTCACGGCGGGTGTGACCGGTCGACAGGGGACGCTTATTCCTCCTAGGCGCTTTACCCCACCTTTGGCTCAGGAGTCCATGTTCGCCCTGCTCTCAATTTTTTTTATTCTTTATAGGATTTATGAAATTAATAGCGTTCATTACATTCACTTTTTTATATATACATAATACAAATATACTTTTTTTTCGTAAGACTTTTATGCGCAGTAACAAACTTTATTACAAAATATTTGATTCATCCTGCACAGAGTATAATACAATGAGTAGGCCTGAACAATACACAACTCATACCTATCAATGTTGTCTCCATTGATCAAGGTAAAAATGATTGCTCAGAACTGTATATCTGCAGAAAATTTAACAAAAATCAACGAAAAACGAAAAATAAATTGTTTGCACCATATTGAGATAACACATTCTAGTAAATGGAATATTGATATATATGATGTTGCGTGCTTAAAATGTTGTTACATTCTATGGTTAATGGCTTCCCCCTTGACCTACAGACTTGTCATAAAGTTGTCACGCACATTATGTTAATATGCTAAAATAAAATGTTTTCTGTTAATAATTAGCAAATTTTTAGTGATTAATATTACACACTAACGGCAAAGAGTAATGCTGCATACGAATGCCACTTTCACCGCTACAGACAATAGGAAGCTAAAAGGACATTTGGACAAAGATATTTAATTAGGTAATTTGCTATATTGTCAGAATGACTCACTTCCTTTTAAAAAAAATCATACTCATTGCATGGTATACCCAATTAGCTTAAGGCGACTGTAACGCGTTGATCTGAACACATCTGAACACCATGTGGGAATTTATTATTTTTTCTCAATAATTAATTTTAATAAAATTGCAATTTTTCCTTTAAATACGGAAAAAAGATTATGTTCGACAACAACAACCATTTGAGGGTCAGAAATTGAAACACTTTTCTTATTTCTTTGATATTCAGTAATGTTCATGTTAACGTAGCGCATTGCGTATGCCAGAAGTGGTGTAAATCAAATGTGGATTCTTAAAAATTCTAAAGAACATTTAATGAATTTGAAATCACAAAACTTTTCTCAAATTCACAACATTAAAACGTATGATTTTACAACACTTTACATGATCATACGTCACGATATATTAAAGACATCACAGGCAGTTGCTTTGTCAACAAAAATGGTAAAAGGAGATATTCATATTTACTGATTGGTCGTCCCAAAAATTATTTTGTTAAACACCACTCTGACTCCACGCACAAGTAATCGGAAGTTAATATTAAAAAGATGCTAGAGTTCCTCATTGACAATATCTTCGTAGTCTTTGGTGATCAGGTCTTCCAACCGTCTGTTGGAATTCCCATAGGCATGAAATGTGCTCCTTTGTTAGCTGACCTGTTTTTATATTCATATGAAACAGAATTCATTCAAAAACTTCTACATAAGAAAACAAAAATCTCTTACTGTGACCTTGAATTCGACATTGACGTTTTGTCTATTAACAATGATCATTTTCATTCATATGTCGATTCGATATATCCCAGAGAGCTTGAAATAAAAGACACCACAGAGTCTTCCCCTTCTGCTTCGTCCTTAGATATTTTATTGGAAATAGACGCCGGCGGCAAACTAACAACTCAAAAAACGGGATAATTTCAATTTCTTCATCGTCAACTTCCCTTATTGATGTGGCAATATTCCATCATCACCTGCATATGGTGTTTATATCTCCCAACCGATTCGATACACAAGAGATTGTTCTGCATATGACCATTTTTTAAGTCGAGGCAAGTCAGTGACAAAGAAGTTGATGTGACAAGGGTTTGTACAGTCTCGTCTAAAGTCAGCATTTCGCAAATTTTATGGTTTTTATAAGCATCTAGTTTGCTAGTACAACATACCATTAAGCCAAATGCTGTCGGATGTGTTTCATACAAATTGTTAGGCCGTTCTTGGCACACTGATTCTGACTACGGATAGCCCCGTTTACCTGATCGGAATGTAGGGCTCACAGCGGGTGTGACCGGTCGACAGAGGACGTTTACTCCTCCTAGGCACCTGATCCCACTTCTGGTATGATCAGAGATCTGTGTTTGCCCATCTCTCTGATTTGTATTTTCTATATGAATTTCGAGATTGAATGCTGTTAGTTATCTTGGCCTTTTCATAATTATTATGGCAATACGTCACAAGATGACGATTAGGATGTTTAGCGAAATTATTGTATCGATTGATTTATTTGTCTATTATCGTAACTCAGTGGATAAAGTATCAGATTATTTATACAGAGATCACGAGTTTGAAATCATCCCTTCTCTTTTGCTCATTTGTAAATAAGTTGACGAAAATCATGTTTTTATGCGAAATTGCATATGTTTTGCCTGTTTGATATACGTTCTTTACATACCGATTTTGAATATGGAATACTCCGTTACCTGGTCAAGATATAGGGCTCATGATCGGTGTTACCGGTCAAAATGAAATACTTATTCCTTCTATTCACCTGATCCCATTTCTTGTGTTTCAAAGGGGCCCGAGATGTACCTGTACAAATATATATCAAAAATACTATATCTAAATTCCATAGTGTTTGACATATGCGGAACACACTTCCAAACCACAAACATCTTATTACAAGAGAATCATAGTTTACAAAGCTCCTCTGAATCACATGCCCCCTCGTTATTCGTCAGCAAAAGATTTTAAGAAGATTTTCGTCCACGAAACATAGGTTGACCCCTTCAATGACCGCGCCCTGGTCCCACGTCTTGACTTAACTGAATTGGAATCCGTACAACATAGTACTGCTTCAATATACATGCATATATTACTATCATGGTCTTGCTGTTCTGGAGAAGAAGATTTGTAAACGAAATTTTTGGCTTTATTCGTGTACTATGTAAATTTGATCCTCGATTTTAGCCCAAAAAACCCATTGTCCGTAATTTGAGAAAAAAAAAATCATTGCACACAACTTGGGAATGATTGCATATTATTATGATTTAGTGTGGCCCCGCTAATCTTTCCTATGTGATCATGCAAAACTTTTAGCCCCCCCCCCCCAGCACAAGGGGCAATGCTTTTATCAAATACTAACTGCAATACAATGGAATGCTTGCATATTTATATGAATAATTATTACCAGTGGTTCTTAAAAAGATTTTTTTAAAGTACTTGTATATACCTATGTTAAATTTTGATCTCCCATTGTCATCCCGACTTATCGCTCAAGACAATTTTTCGAACTTGAATTTGTACTGTCTAAGAATGATAGACAGCAAGCAAAGAACTAACTTGATGACAAACGGGATGACTTCAGAATTTCTATCGTGAAATTCTCATATTCATATAACACTATTCCATTATCATCTGCATATGGTGTTTACATCTCTCAACTGATTCGATACGCAAAAGTTTGTTCTGCATATGATCAGTATTTAAATCCAGGCAGGCTACCGACAAACAAGTTGATGTTACAGGGGTTTGTACAGTCTCGTCTGAAGTCAGCATTTCGCAAATTCTATGATCGTTATAACGATCTAGTTTGCCAGTACAACTTCTCATTAAGTCAAATGTTGTCTGATGTTTCATACAAATTGTTAGGCTGTTATTGGCACACTGATTCGGATTACGGATTACTCCATTTTTCTGATCAAGAAAAAGGGCTCACGTCGGGTGTGACCGGTCGACATGGGATGTTTACTCCTCCTAGGCACCTGATTTCACCTCTGGTGTATGCAGGGTTCCGTGTTTGGCATACTCTCTAATTTGCATTCCATATAGGACTTACGAGACTGATCAGTGTTCGTTATATTCGCCTTGTCTTGGAGGAGGAATGTTTACTATAGAAATTTATATTTTCCTGCTAAATAAGGTAAATGTTAATTTTTCAGTAAAATATCAAGATAATCAAACATTAATCTCCATTAGAATTTCCTTGGGATTTTTATTCTTTCTTAAATAGACTCTTAATTATCATAATGGAATGAGGAAAAGTACAATTGACAAAAATGAAAATTTTTTCTCTAAATCTTATCAACATTATTTCACATTGCATTTACTAGTATTTTCTTTACCCGGTCTATTGGAATGCATATTGCAAAAGTATTTTAGTTGAAAAAAGAACACGCGCTTAATATCAATAGAGCATATATATTTTTCCAAGATGTAACAAGATAGACGGACAAAACGCTGTTGATTCACATTAAATTCTATATCCTTGACATATGATTAATTTTGTCAGATAAGATTAAAGTATATACGGCAATGTGTTTGGATATTCTTTAAGTTTATAGAAAACATGATGCCTTGCAATACACTCAGATTTGTTTTGTCTTGTTCTAGTGAACATCGGCTCGATTCTAACTGCCCAGATATACTATGCTCATTTTGAATTTATTTATTTTGAACAACGAACTATGAATGATTCTTAGTATATTTTATAACGAATAATTTATTTTTTTTGTCAATAAAACTTTCAAATCTTATAAGTGATACTAGTTCCTGGAATAAGCGACTTTGGTTACCATAGATACATGTAGGGAAAAGAAATATATTAATATTTAAAGCAATTTCAGTACAATATGAATGTATCTATGTATCTCTCAGATTTGTGTCTGTTTATGTGTAAATGACACTTGGATATCATTATCTTGCATGAACGTATTTGTACCTATATGTGGAAATTAATAAATAAATTTCTGAAAAATGTTAAATGTCGTTAAACATTAATATAAAACACAAACGGTACCAATTTTGACGCACCAGATGCGCATTTCGACAAATAATGTCGCTTCAGTGATGTTGAAGTAAAAAATATTGAAACTCCGAAATAACAACAAACTCGGAAGAGCTGAAAGAACCAAAAATCCTGGAGCCCAATCCAGCAAAGGATAAGAGCTATGCATGAGGGAAATAATCTTTAATTTTGAAATGAATTTCTTGATTTTATTTCAGCAAATTTTTATCCGTAATTCATGCTAGTACCGAAATACTTAGGAACTGAGCTGGTGAAAACTCTCGAGGACTAACAGTCCACCAGCAGAAGCATAGACCCAGTGGTTGTAATATAAAACAAACGGTACCAATTTTGATGCACCAGATGCGCATTTCGACAAATGACGTCTCTTCAATGATGCTGAAATCAAAAATGTTGGAAATCCGAAATAAGAACGAAGTTGGAAGAGTTGAAAAAAAAATTCATTTGAATCATATAAACTTGTATCGATTACATATTTTCGCAATTAGGCTTTACTCTATATTTAAATCCAAAAACATATTAAGATATCAAAATAGGTTTAGTTCAAAATAAGTTACTGGCGTAGCAATTATGGCACGTGTGAAAACGTGTAACAGATGGCAATTTATCATTTCAAAACCATGTTTTTATAACGCCCGTGGAAAGGGGCTAATTTGTTAATTACTGTTCCTGTCAGTCTAATATGTCTTTGCAAGCAGACAATATGAATTATATTAATTAAAAAATGATGATTAATTACATAGAATAATTCGCTGGAAATTCAGTTCAGAAATTTATTTCCATTTTCTTAGAAAAAATTTACTTAAATGCAATTTAAATTAAAAAAACTCAATCTACAAGATCCAATAGAACACATGTTTGTGTGATAATTTGTTACGTTAATGAGTTAATTATACATGTGGTAAAGAATTGCATCGGGTTTGGGTAACAAAATCAATTGTAATACAAATAATGCATTCTGATGATACATCATATGACAACGAGTTTCAATACAAGTATCCTTGTACACAAAGCTGATTGCAGATGATATTCATGACACTTCTGTCAACAGGAGAACACGTCAATCTCGGGTTCTAACGTTAATGGTTCCTTCTCAACTTATTTCCAAATAATTTAATTTCAGTTGTCCATAATCTGAAATTTGATTTGTATAGAAAATCGTTATTTTTCTATAATGTGGTTTGCATTTTGATGTAGTGAAATTACTTGATTTTGTATCTGGTAAAGCCAAAGACGTGAAATTTTGGTAAGATAACTTATGGTAGTGGGGTTAATAGAAAACCATATCACAGGGCATATTGAATGATTTTGGGTAGGCCACGCTTGTTTATGAAGCACTGACTATCCCAAACCATTGTGTTCTCCCATAACATGGTTTATTATTAACTTCGTTACTTAAACAATTCAGTGATAATAATTTAGTACACTGAAATATTGTTCCACGTCATATTGACGAACCTTTATTTTCGTCATTCCTTACGATTAATAAATGACATATTTCATTTTCACACATTTTGTCTGTTGGTTTGTCATTTAAAAAAACCAAAACAACACACACACACACACACAAAAACCAAAACAAACAAACAACCCACCCCCCAAAAAAAATAATAAAAAAAAAACTAAAAAAAAAAAACAAAAAAAAAACAACAAAAAAAAAAACCAAGCAAAACAAAAACAAAAAAAAACCCAAACAAACAAAAAAAAAAAAAAAAGCACACACAAAAAAACCCCACCAAAAAACGAAATAAAAACACCCCCCCCCCCCCAAAAAAAAAACAAAAAAAAAAAAACAAAAAAAGAAAAAAAAAAAGTTCTATAAGTCGTTTTATATAAAGAGAACAGTATGGAATATAATATTTTCGTGTTATAAGCAAGTTTAAAACGATCATTTTGTAGCTAATAACGCTTACGTTTGATCATGTCTAAATATAACATGATTTTGAAAAGTCTATGATACTTTTGTTTATAAACCAGCGTAAACTGTCCCAAACTAGTAACATAAAATGGTAAAAAATGACCTGCAATCCCAGTTAAACAAAGTTAAAATTTCTCATGCATATAATTATTTGGCCGAAATTTAAACATTTCCAAACAATGGTATCTTCAATGTGTCGTACTTTATTGTGATATGACACCTAGGACTAAAACAAATAACCGCCACACCCCCGTCTGTTGAAATGCCTGTACAAATCTCATACACAACTGATTTCTTTAACAAAGATGAAGCTTTATGAGTCTCATATCAGATACATTAAGTAGAGCAGTGAAATTATATTCAATGGTGATGTCATCAAATTAAAGTTTTAGTAATATTCTCATAGTTTGTTTTAAGGATGTATTTATAGAGTCTGTAATTACCTGGTACTGACGTTGTTTAAGTAAGTGTATTGATTGATTGTTTTGTTGTTTTCCGCCACACTCAACAATTTTTTCAGTTATCTGGTGGCGTCCAGTTTTTGTAGTTGGAGGAGAGAACCCAGATACAATGAAGAGACCACGGATCTCCCGAACGTAAACTGGCAATTTTCTCACATATATCGTCGCGAGCGAGAATCGAACCCGCGCCAACTAGAGATGAGAGGCCTTGTGATTTTGAGCGCAGTGCTCTAACCACTCGGCCACGGAGGCCCCTTTTAAGTAAGTGTAAAATTGTGGAACACTTTAAACGTATGGCATTTAGCAGTGTATGAGATCATCTACTAAATCAAATAAATAGCAAAAATACGTACATTTATAGTAAATGTGAAGTATAGTTGCAGTAAGCGCTAAATCAAATCCACGCTAATTAATCAAAATTGAATTTCCGCCAAATGTTACGCTCGCTACTTATACTACATTTACAGTATTGTACATCCATATCTTACAAACTGTAAACCCATACACCTAACTAGCTGATCAGATAAATTACCACTGCTGCATGAGGATTATAGGGTAATATAAGAATGCTATAACTGAGCATGATAGAAGCATTCAAACATCTTTTTAAAGAAAATAGTGTCCCTATTCAAAATAATGCTTCAGAGTTATTTATAGTAATCAAAATACATTACAGGCAAATGCAGACAATGAATGTGAATAAAATATATACACGGAAAAGATTTGAATAGGTTAAGTTAGAGAGAATAATGATACATGACAATGTCTACAATGTAGGGAAATCATATGCATCAAGAGAAATATGTGTCGTAATCTCATTTGGCAAAACCGACACTTCATGGTTGTTCACAACACGTACAGAACAAGGTTTATTTTGAGAGCAGAGAAGATACCGGTTCATCTCCTACTATGGACAAAATAGTCAAAACATTCCCATTCATTTAGAGAAAGTAAGGAAAACTATTAGAAACAGCCAGGAAACCTGAACTGACGAATTGTTAGAAACGGTTAGGAAATGTAAAGTGCACATTGTATACAATGCAGGAAATTTGACCAGTCCAATAGGGAATAACGTGAATATGATGGGACTTCTTCCAAATACACAAAGACGTAAACGCAGTTATGGGCATCGTTATTATTGGCCGAGTGGTTAGAGCATTACGCTCAAAATCACAAGGCCTCTAGTCAGCGCGGGTTCGATTCTGGCTCCCGCCGATATATGTGAGAAAGTTTGCCAGTTTACTTTCGGAAGGTCGGTGGTCTCTTCCCGGATACATTGTATCTGGGTTCTCTCCTCCACCTATAAAAACTGGACGCCACCAGAAAAATGAAAAACTGTCGAGTGTGGCGGAAAACAACAATTAATCAATCAATTTTAAAATGGGTCATTCAAAACACAAGTAGGAAAACTACAAACCTAGAGTCAGCTACAATCGACATATATAAGTTAATGAAAATGTAGATTTTGTTAATTCATACGCAACGTCAAAGCCGGTAATCCTATGATGGTGGTAATAAAAATACTGAAGGAAATTTGATGCCTGATTTATCACATACAATATTTGATAAGTTTTGTTTTTATTTGTTTGTTTGTTTTACGTCCCGTCGAGAATTTTTTACTCATATTGAGACGTCACCATCTGTAGGTGAAGTACCACAAATTTAGGGAAAAAATGCTTAGCGCTCAGTGCCATAGCAGTGAGGGTTCTTTAGCGTGCCAACGCCTGGCGTAACACGGGGCCTCCGTTTTCAAGGTCATATCCGAAAGACCCGTGAATCTCAGTTCTTAATGCCGATCATTTAGCGAAGGACCAATCACTACCTATTTTTACGTCTTAGATTTGACGCGACCATGGCATGAGCGGGGCTCAAACTCGTGATCTTCCGGTTACGAAGGGAAAGCTCTAACCACTTAGCTACCGAGACCGGTTATTTTATCGGTAAATAACAATTTTGATTTGGTAAAACAATCACATTGTAGGGGTATATGATAATACGATCACTAAGAAGAAAAGGACTAATTGACAATAAAGGGTACCATTGGACAGAATATTTAGAGTTTATGTCAATCTAGTGAAAATCCGCAGATGATATAGCAACATTATGGAAAGACAAGTCAATTTTTTAAGATTAATTATTATCGTTTTGCAATTCAAAATACTATCTAGACCAATTAGCACACTCTATATTGCCACAGTTAGACGTGTAACTAATATTTTAATGGGATATTTAAATATATTGCATGGGAAAAATCCTTTGTAGGACTAAAATAAATCTTGTCCTCGAAAATTGTAAAAGTACAGTGAGTGAATTGAGTCGCGCACCTTTTACCTAATATTTTGTAGACTAATTGATTCTATCCTAATTAACTGTTTGCCTATTATTGGTCGGCGCTATAGGTTTCTGTCACTTGTCTTGATAGCTGGTACCTTAGTGATAAGTAGACAGATTTATCACCGACCTGTGCATTCGTTTCGGTAAAATAAAAGATACCTCTAATATTTGTCTTTTCCCTTATTCATTTCTGATGAAGTTTGTGTCATATAGAGGTGTTATATTAAGTTAAAAATACGTCATTACTCTAGAAAGTTACAATTCAAAATACAAAGTATAATATAGAATCACATGCTAACGTTACAAGCTATATTCAATTACTCTCAATGAATACAAAAAAAGGCCATTTTCATTGCTTATGTACATGGTCGCTTAACGCAAATAAATAGAATTACTTTTAGCATGAAATAAATGGATAAAGTTTTGGTTGTAGATTGCTTACGGCCTTTGACCAGGGAGGGATTTTGATCGTGCCCTCACCTGCTGTGACACGGGGACTCGGTGTTTGCGGTCCCATCTGAAGGTCCTCCCATTTAGTCGCTTCTTAGGACAAACAAGGAGTACTAGAGACCTATTATAATCCGCACCCCCACGGGAACATACGGAGAGTTCTCTAAACTTAGAGGGATATGGACAAGATTTGATGGGTTTTTTTTGTTTGTTTCATTTTTTTTATTTTTGTTTTCTTTTTTGTCTTGTTTACATAGGTTAAATATACATGTAGTAGAAAAAGGTTCGCTTAAAGCAATTTTCAAGTTAAAGTTTGAACACAGTTAAACATACTCTAGTGTTTGGCACATCTCATTTTGTTTTAAACATGATATTTTCTATTAAACTATCTACAGGCAAACAAAAACATAACACGAGCCTTGATTACTGTAACAAAGAATCGTGGGCTTTATGTCTCACTTATAACTCGACAAGTGACATTCAATTTTTTGCTGACCATTGGAAATGCACTAGTTAAGCATTGTAAACATTAAAACTGGAAAAATAAAATTATAAAATTTGAAAATTTTGAGTTCAAATCGTGTCCATGCCCCTTTAAAATATAGATTTGTAAATAGAACATTACTAAATCGATAGTCCCCAATTAAGGTTTTAAACATATAGTTGTGTAATAACTGGTTCTCCGAGAAAATGGCTACACGGAGACTTAAGGAACCTATTAAGAAGATCTCTAACTTTTGATAGAGAAGTTATCAATATTTATGATACAATAAAACATTTCCAACATAAAAAGGTCTTCAATCATCACCAAGAATTTCTTTAAAAATTCAGGAAAAAAATCGCTTTCATAAGTTTTGAATTCTCATTTAATTATCAGTTCAGACAACGTTAAACTACCATACTCCGTTGTACTCACTCTAGAGAAACCGCGCTACATGCAGGATTACATCTACTGGTACACTATTATATATTAACAAATACATATAGTGTGATATACCATAGCTTTATCAAACGCCCGTTGAATAAAACACTTCCGGTCCGAACTACCTTTGAGATAATCGCTGCTTCAACGTTTCCTACTTTACTTTCCTGTTTATAGATAGGATAAACGAATAAAAAAAATATTTTTTTGGTTTTTCAAAAAAAGTTTCAAAGTATAAACAATAACTTGAAGCAGTCTAGACGTAACGAAAATATGAATGTACAATACCAGCCCAAGCCATGTCTCGGGAAGTCCTATTCCTTTCTTCAATATCCAAGAAAACACGTGAAATTTGACTTTTTAAAAACATTGTTTGCAACTCCCATAACAAACACACTGTTCACTAAAATCACCGTTTTATCTAAATTAAAGTAATATCAGTCCACTGTCATTGATTGTTGATGTGATTTCAAATTTAAGCAACCAAAACTTTTTCAAAGTTACGTCAACAAAATAAATACTCGGTAAAGAAATATCAATTATAAAAAAATTTATAATTTTAAATAAAATGAAATAAATAACAACTAGATTTAATAATTTTAATGCCTTCTAATAAATTCATCACAAAAATCGGTGTGACTATATGATACTTATCGCTCTATATTTTTTCTCGCGTAGAAACACGAACAAGTACGACTATTGCTAATGACGCCTCGGGAATGATTTAAATCACCTGTTGTTTTGTATTGGAGATAATCTCAAAACTAAAGTAATAGAAAGAGCGAATGAGATAGATAGAAGAAGCAAGCCTCGCGAATATATACACCATTTCAGTTCGTTGGATAGAGCAAACATCAAATCACGCAATATAGATATACTCTATATATCTCCCAGTGGACTCGAAATAAACGCCATCACAGAGATATTCTATCATCGCCTACTGGTGGTGTTTATGTCCATGACTCTTAACTAATTCGATACGCGAGAATATGTTCTACACATAATCCATTTCTGACAAACAAGATTATGTTTCTAGGAGTCCAAGGAGTCCAACACTCGTTTAATTTCACAAATTATATAACCTTAATTGCAATCACAAGCTGCCAATGATTCCAATGATGTCTGACGTATTTGATACCATTGTTAGGCTGTTCTTTACACATTGACCTTGACTAGGGTTTGCTACGGGTGTGACCGGTGAACAAGGAATGCTTATTCCTCCCAGGCGCCTGACCGTTAACGATAGCGCAGTGGTAGAGCTTTCGC
Organism: Ostrea denselamellosa; assembly: GCA_024699665.1. Lineage (NCBI taxonomy): Eukaryota > Metazoa > Mollusca > Bivalvia > Ostreida > Ostreidae > Ostrea > Ostrea denselamellosa. The sequence continues at coordinate 6,132,313 of JAMZEH010000080.1, forward strand.
GTCGTAACCTCGCAGTGAGTTGTCACACACACACACACACACACACACACACGGATTAATCGGTCGGAAAGATAATCGGTGACACATTTTATAATCGCTTAACCATAAAATTTTGCAAAATATGTGCGTTTCGATATTTGAGAGGAATGAATAATTGAGATGAACATTAGTTCAGACCAGGATATATATTTGCGCCGGACGCCCTTCAGTGGTCGCGCGGTAATAGCAGAAAATTCCCGCAACTTTCAATTCCAGCGCGGAAATATCTAGCAACCTCTGGCACATCTGTGCCGTCAGATAGGATTTTTCTACTGCTGCGGGTTGTAAATAAACTAAGAAATCGCCTATCATCATCAGTGATTGATGAAATAATTAAAAAAACCATTATGAATCTGAATTATATCAAGTCTTTGTTTTCTGTAATCACGTATTTACTAACACCAATGTAATATATACGATTATGAAATGTTTGTTATGAGTCCGCTTTCTGACATCGTAAACTATCACAGGAATCAGGGTTATTCAGGAGTTTTAAGTTTGATCAAATAAAGATTAATCTAGTTCATGTGCCCAATCTCCTTTCATGTGAGGAAATGAAATGATGAATTCTGTCATACTGCGATAGATGGAGACAACTCCAAAACGGTAAATCAACCACGTGTATAAGAAATTGACAAGTGTCCACAACATTGATTCTCCAGGATCACAAAACATGCGAATTTAGAGACATACAGAATGCTAAATAAATTAAAATTCAGCTAGATTCACATCGTAAATTATGGAGTGATCTCAATATTTTCCTTCTTTATTTATTTACGGACTTGCACTTGAAAGGGGCAACTATATATGAAAAGTTCATCCACTTTAAAGGAGCTGGTTGATCAATTTACACAAATCAAGAGATGCGCGATGGCATGCATACGTTGGACTGACACTGAAATTTTTATTTCAGAATACAATCATTGGTATGGGTTTTTCATTGAATGCATATGAATTTATTACATTCAGTGAACTTGAGATTTATGTAGTGTGATCAAACGAATGAGTAAATTTCTCCATAGCATCAATAAATCCATATAAACAAACTATTGTGCCTATCTCGTAGAAACACTTATAACATATAGAAAACCACAACCATTCTGTGAGCAATGCTAAAGTAGTATTTGGTAATGATTTATTCCCTTCCGACCTTAGGAATTGTAGATATGTGTTTCATAAAGAGAACCACAATGCTTATAAAATGATCTTCTATCTGAAGGGTTCAGTCCTACACAGCTATACAACAAGCCTTATTTCAAAGTGAGAAAGACAATGTACCATTATGATAACGCTTTATAATGCAAATCATCCTGGACTGAAATCGAATATAACCAATTGTTCTCAGTGGAAAGATACACGTACTAATGTCCAAACCTCAATAATATATACGCCGGATAGCTGAAAAATTGCTCAGGCGGCTATAAACAAACAAACAAAATCAATAATATATAACGAAAAAGAATGAGGAAAACGAAGTGACACAAAATAATGATAAGCCAATGACAATCGGAGCATAAACCTACAATCCCCTGTGATAAGTGTAACACTGGTATGGGGATTCAGATATACAAATAAAATCCCTCTCATATTCCATTCATGCCTTTGCTAAAACCATGAATAAGAGTTGGTTAGTTCTATATTGTTTGAAGTCCCGCTCGAGAAATTTTCACTCATATGGGAGGTGGTAGCATAGATACCAATGTTCTAGAGGTTCACCACTCTTTTCCCCTAAATAGGCATGTTAAGGAGGTTAGTGGGGGGGGGGGGGGGGCACTCAAGTGGGTACATGTCTTTCTTACCCGACAGGATAAATCAGCCTTCCCACCAACAGAGTGGGAATATCAGATCCCTGGTTACGTATCTAGTATTCCGTGAGGAATTGGATTTGGGATCCGAGATTTCTTTCCAGAGATTGAACACCCACCAATATTCACCATATGTGAAAGTTTTTGTTTTTGAAATTGCAGATGATTGTCTGGTATATCGGGAGTTCGAAACCAGATGGAAGTGTTCCACTGAATGATAAGCATAATGAAAAGAAAGGAAAGAGGAAACCCAAAGGATGTTAAAGAATCAAAATGTCATTAACAAGTCACTTTTTAATTCCTTGACAGTTGCTTGGCCTTGCAATCATATTCATGAAATAAGTGAAGACAATGAACAGTGATTAAATTCATAGAAAGAATACAGAATTGAAACCAGGACAAACGCAGACCCCTGAAAACACCAGAGGTAAGATCAGGTGCCTCCGAGGAGCAGGTTTCCTGTGCTGACAGGTGACACCTCCCGTGAGTCCTACGTAAAAGTAGTGATATCCGTAGTCGAATAATTCAGTAAATACACGTCATCTTTATCATAATCATTATTTAGCGCTTGTTCAGTGTTTGAAAATACATAAATATAAATGTAGATTTTTAAATATGATAGCGCTATCATAAAATGTTCTAAAATGTATAAAATGTATTAATATTTTAACGAAAAAGCCAATCATCCAATCAACTGTCGTTATTTCTTTTATTTGGCTAAAAGTAGAAATTTCCAAGTTATTTACCGACAAATAGGTTTTTCCCCCGATCCTTTAATCAATCTCCCTCGCAAGAATGCATCGATATCTTTTTTGGAAAATTTGAAGGATTAGCATCATTTATGAATGACGTCATGAAACAAAATAAAGAATTTATAGAATAAATATATCCCGTGCTTTACCTTACTGTATATTCAAGTAAATAAATACGGTCCATCACTATATATAACATAATAAAACTACCACGGAATATAACAATATTACATTCAACCTTGTCAGTGAATATACGCAATTTCAAATTCGACAATTTTGTTATTCTATTAAAAAATATCTGATTGAATGGGCGGGGGGGGGGGGGGGTTCCACAAACATATAGTGTAATAAATCTCACGCTTCAGATGATTTCATAATTTATTTTCCATAGACTGTAACATTGTTGCCCATTCAAGTATCTTTGAAATCTTAAAATAATTCCGAATTTACATCGTCGGTTCTTTGAACTGAAATCTGCCAACAAAGATAGATGGGTTTAAGGTAAGCATCATTCTTGGTCAGTAATACTTCAGACTTACATTCCATCATATTTCAATATATACATCGTACACATATATATCTATGCATTTTAATTATAAAGTTTACAGTGCTTGGATATAGATCATCTTAAACAAAATCCTCCTACATGTTCTTATTCTAATTACAATCTAGCTGGACACGCCATGACTGGTATTATAAATATACATGAATTTTAATCGGTCCGAAATTCAAAAAGCCTGTGATACACGTTATCATTTCTGACAAGATGTCAAGTTCTTCTTCACATTCAGTCCATCGTCTGACATAATATTCGACAGAATTCATAATAAAGACGAAGTTCTGTCGCCAGTTGAAATACCAAGGTTCTCGGAACTTAGGACCTTATAAAATAATAAGATTTATACCATGTTGATTTACAAAAGAGTCTGAAGAGTCACGTAACTTAAAAGACAAAAAAAAAGAAAAAAAAAAAAGAAAAAAAAAAAAAAAGGTAAATTAATGTTTTGCTAGAGTCTTATAGTTATATAGGTTCGTAATATTTATTTTGTTGAATTATTTACTAGAATGAAACATCGCTAAAGCTCTTCAGAATGAGAAAGTCCTGTTACTTAAAAATATAGATATAGGAAGTCAGAACATGAACATAACAATGTCTTACTATATCTAACAATGGTATAAACGTTTTAGTGAATCAATGTATCCAAGGTATCATTAAAATGAACTACAGTTTACTTTCAAATAGTAAACGGTATTTTGTTTTTGAAGCCCCCGCCATTCATATTATCAAGGTATAAGAACGAATCTATAACGGCAGCACGATCCATTTGATTTCCAGGAAACTTTTTCCTCATGTTGACCGCAAGAGGTCTCGGTTACTTTAATACAACCAATGCATTCAACAGTCCTCCTTTGCGTCAACATATTCTGAAGGAGAAAATATATGAACATTTATGGAGGGAAAATATGCGTGCAGTTTGCCTTTTGTGAGACAAAAACTTAGCCACAACAAACGCGGAGTAAACGGAAGGTCTAATTTCATGAAGTTACTATCTGTCTATTTATTTTGATATTTCCCTATTGCTACCTTTTTTGAAAATGGCTGTACTTATGTTTTAAATGCCTTCAAAAATAGATTTAGATAATTGACCTACAGACCTGATCACAGGATCAGAATTCAAAACATGAATATTGGTGTGCACTGCATATATTCAACAAAGTTGTAAATGCGTAAAGAATATATATATATATATATATATATATATATATATATATATATATTGAAAAATATGAAAATTGTGACATAAACCTTTCAATAATGAAAATCAAATCTTAATAAATTTGATTGTTTAATAAAATTTACAGAAAATAGAAAAAGAGTGTATCGGTTTAGAACGAATCAACAGCTTTCATCTGCTTTGACAGTGATGCAAAGTCTTTGTAGAATATCTGGATAGACAAGAACAAGGAATACAGCAAATATGTAAATAATTAAAGAGCGCCAGGAGCGATGTCTGTTCTGTCTGTTTATATGGAGTCTGTTTCCTTCTCAGGAATCAATTCAACGTGCATACAACGGATGAGAATAAATTTTGAAACACCAGACAGACAAATATCAGTGAGTTAGTACATAATAAAAAGTGCCACTTTCCTTATTTTGCGAAAGTATTCCAACCTTGTTACATTTCAGAAATATGAACTTAAATAAATGATTTGGAGCAAGAACTCATTGCCAACTATTTTTTTTTATAACTAGTTAACATCATAGTATTTGTTCCCCATCTACCAAGTGATAGATGATATATGATTATATAGGAGCTCTCTTTTTATAATGTCACCATGTTCTCATGGTATGAATATGAGATAAATACATCTGATATAAAATAACTTTTATTGCTACATATACATTTCGTTGAAGAACTTGAAGTGCACATTTAATATCCAACGTCTTCTTCTTTATTCTATTGCAGAAAAGAATGTATCTTCTATTGGAAAGCTTGATAAATAATTCAAATGAGCAATGAAAAAGAAATAAAGATAAATTATATATCGCAAAATATCTGCAGACTTTAGTTTAGAAGCAGTGACGTCATCTCAAGAAAAAAACCCTGACAGTTTAGACATAAAATATAAAGGTGCAAAATATAAATATAGAAAATCATAGATGTTAGATGAAACTTACTTAAAATATATTTTCATTGTTAGAGTATGAAAAATATTCCTGTCCCGCAACATGACAAGAGGCATTAGTATTATGACACCTGAATTCCACTGAAGAAATCAAAAGAGAACAGCCGCCCGCGTGGCACAGTGGTTAGAGCGTCGGGCTCAAAGATCTGATAATCCTTGAGTCGGGGGTTCGAATCCCACTGTGGGACGTGGGTGCCGGTCTTTCGGATGAGACCGTATAAACCGAGGTCCCGTGTCGCTGTAGGTGTGGCACGATAAAGATCCCTCCCTGCTCAAAGGCCCTGAGTGCCGAGCATAGGCCTAAATTTGCAGCCCTGTCACCGGTAATGGTGACAGCCGCCGGATAGCTGAAAAATTGCTCAGGCGGCTATAAACAAACAAACAAACAAACAAACAAAAGAGAACATATTTACATTGAAGTCAAATACAGACCTCCTGACAAGCACCAAGGACAAACCACAACCTTAAGATGGGATTGTTCATCTCAGACAATCAATAGGATTATTGCCACATGGTATTCTCTTAATGTATTGAATTATATACTAGTTACTTCTACTATTTTTCAAAGTTTAAGGTTAACGCCGAGACACCGATTTTGATTTACTGATCAAACCAGATTCCACGTAAACGGACCTCTTTTATCCAGATAAACCAATATATTCTACGGTCATAGAAAGCATACACAAGTTCTCGTCATTCATGAAACCAAAAATAATCGCTAAATTTCATTTGATTTTAATTTTTATTCTATCTATTCACGCTAACGAAAATATTGATATGAGATACAAAAAAAAAAAAAAAAAAAAAAAAACATAATGTATTAGAAAAAGCATTCATTTGAATGTATCAAATTTGAATATCAGATATTGTGGTGTACAAATTCTTTGGAAATACACCCACATTGTCTCATGTTTTAATGGATAAACTTTCTATGTATTGGTATTCTGAATACCATTTTCAGCCCGTCTTACAGTGCAGCCTTGCGGTTTTGAAATTTGTTTTACATTTGAATACATTGATTGGTAATTATTTAAAAATAAGTGCTTTTATGTACAAATTTGAACTGCAAATACATTAAAAGTCCTATCAATCCCAGACCACTAAACTTTAATGTGATTTATTTGTGTCAGAATGAGAATCGTTTTCCAAGCGAAGTTGTGTGTATTTATGTATGCTTGCGTGCGTGTTTGAGTGTGCTAGAGCATTATGCAAAAGACTGCACTATCAATGAACATGTTTTTAAAACTTATATTAACTTATATACTAGCATGAAAATACGGATAAAAATTTACTGTGATTTAAGGAATTCATTTCAAAATTAAGGATTATCTCCCTCATGCATAGCCGGGGTTGGCCGCAGTGTTTGGTATTTTTCGTTTTTTTTTTTCAGTTCTTCCAAGAGATTTCAGATTGCCAACAGTTTTGACTTGAGCATCACGGAAGAGACATTATGTGTTGAAATGTGCATCGGGTGCATCAAAATTGGTACCATTTATGTTTTATATATTAACTGATAGGTGTTGTGACTGATGCTTTTGATAACATGTTTATTCAACACCCGCAACATCATGTAACAGGTAGACGAGTGGCGTGCAACTTAGTAAATTCAATTTCTTGACCTCAGAAAAAAGTTATGCAATTCACAGAGACAGATGTTGGAAGATCATGTGGTATTAAAGGTTTTCTCTTCACTTAACGCTGTATGTTTGCACTTCTTACTGTCAAGTCTCAGTCCTATCCTCTACGGATACTGCATAAACCTGCCAGGTTTACTATGAATGTAGATGTACTTTAAAGTAATAAACCTTTGTAGGCAGGTAGAGTGTTGATCCTGTAGTTACATTGTAAATGTTCTGTGGAAACACCAGAGGTGGGATCAGGTGCCCAGGAGGAGTAAGTATCCCCTGTTGACCGGTCATATCCGGTATGAGCCCTACATCTTGATCAGGTAAACGGAGCAATCCGTAGTAAAAAGAATAATATGTAAGGAACGGTGAAAAGGTGAAGATAACAAACAGTGATCAATCTCATAACTCCTGTAAAGAATACAAAATCAAGAGTTGGGCAAACACGGATCCCTGGATATCCCATGTTAACTGATCACCACCTGCTTTGCCTATTTATTTATTTCATGAAATTTCTGTGACATATCACTGTCGGTAATGTAATTAGGTTAAAAGCGAGTCCTTTCGTCTGCTTGGCTGCCCAGTATGCATATGTCGTTCTCTGATCCGACAGTTATCTCAGTGAAAAACATTGTTTGTAAGGCTCATTACAACTGCATTAATTCCAAATTTAGTAATCGCACTTATACTCCAACTGCCCTTTCAAAACCTGAAATTCTTTAAAATCACGATGCAGTTTTAAACACATTTAATATCCCAGTCAATGGAGTGGATGAATATGAGTTACCGTACCTATACTGGATTATCAAACTCCACAAAAACCCTTACAAACAAAGATAAATTGCTGGATCCAGTAAATGTTCTACCAAGCCCCTATCTTTGCTCCTCACGAAAATATCGACTGCTGTGAAGGAGAAACTTCAAACGTACTGCGCCACAACATATACCAGATGTGGTGTAAATCAAATGTGGATTCCAAAAATTCTAAAGAACGTATAGTAAATTTGAAATCACAAACCTTTTCTCAAATCAACAACATTAAAACGCATGACCTTACAACACCTTACAGACCATACCTCACAATAAATTAAAGACAAGACTTTTTAACATCATAGATAGTTGCTTCTTCAATAAAAATGGTAAAAAGAAACATCTAGTGATCAGTCATCCAAAAAAATTATTTTGTTAAACAACACTCTGACTCCACGCACAAATACTCAGACATTGATATTTAAAAATATGCTAGAGTACTTCATTGACAATATTTTCGTAGTCTTTGGTGATCAGGTCTTCCAACAGTCTGTTGGAATTCCCATGGGTACTAATTGTTCTCTTTTGTTACCTGACCTGTTTTATAGTCTTATGAAGAGACAAAATATCTTGCAGTGGCTTTCAAGTCGACATTTTGATATATCGACGAAGTTTTTGTTGTATTTACAATGATCATTTTCATTCATATGTCGATTCGATATATCCCAGTGAACTTGAAATGAAAAACACCACATAGTCTTCCACATCTGCTTCGTAATTAAATATTTCATTGAAAATATATGCTGACGGCAAACTAACAACTCAACTTTATAACAAACGGGATGATTTCAATTTCTCCATCGTCAACTTCACTTATCTATGTAGCAAAATTCTGTTATCACCTGCATATGGTTTTGTTTGTTTGTTTGTTTACGTCCCGTCAAGAATTTTTCACTCATATTGAGACGTTACCCGTTGTAGGTGAAGTACCACAAAATCTAGACCTATGCTTAGCGCTCAGTGCCATAGCAGTGAGGGTTCTTTAACGTGCCAACGCCTACCGTGACACGGGACCTCCGTTTTTAAAGTCATATTCGAAAGACCCGTGATTCTCACTTCTAAATACCGAGCGTTTGGCGAAGGAGCAATCACTACCTATTTTTCGTCTTAGGTTTAACGCGGCCATGGCATGAGCGGGGCTCGAACTCACGACCTCCCGGATACGAAGCGAACGCTCTAACCAGTGAGCTACCGCGACCGGTACCTGCATATGGTGTTAATATCTCTCATCCATACGGAATAGCTTGTTCTGCATATGATCAGTTTTTAAATAGAGGCAGGCAACTGAGAAACAAGTTGATATTACAGGGGTTTGTACAGTCTCATCTAAAGTCAGCATTTCGCAAATTCTATGGTCATTATAACTAATCTAGTTTCCAGTACAATCTTCCATTAGGTCAAATGCCATCTGACGTGTTTCATATCAATCGTTAGGGCGATCTTTCGTGTTCGTTATCTTAGCTTTTTCACTTGTATAGTTATATATACATGTACTGAAATATCATCTCATCTTTCAGGGCATTGCTGCACTTAAATATTACTTTGATAATGTTTCCTCAGTCACGATAGGTGCGTATTTTTGATATCGTTTCACTACAGTTATATCAATATGCTAAAATAATTCAACAATGTCGCCAAATAAGCAATTCGTTGACCGTTGATTTGACTTTACAATGATATAAAAGATAAAAGATGGTGATTCGACATTGTGGTTCTTAAAATAGAAAAGCTTTTTTAAGAATCTCATGTTTCAAAATCGTTCATCTAACTAAACGGAAATATCGTGAAAACGCGCGTCAAAATTAGATATACATGTGCCTCGCTACAGTTTGAAAATCGTAAATCAGAATCGAAATAGTAAATTTAAACATGAACATTTTCTACACCGATTGACCAGGAACTTTGTATAAATAAAGGTTGCACCACACAAAACAGCAAACGCGGGATCCACACATTGCAGCAAGGTAATATATAACATTGATGTTATAAGGGGCTTCACGAATCTGACATTGTTCCTTGTAACAAAGGCTTTAATCAGCTTTTCGTCATATATGCTCCTTCTCCTTTTAATGAAATACATTTTATTTATGCATTTTTAAAACAAATGTACAAAGTGAAAAACAAATTATTTGCTGGTAAATCTAGTACATTATTTGTTTCCAACTAAAATATGTAGAATAAGTACATTTCTTGCACAGAATGATACAGCATGCCGTCATATTTGGTGACTATCCCACTGTCATAAAGATTCTCGCATCCTATCAATCCCAGGATATTCAAAATGGCGTCAATATCAGTTGGAAAACCGTTGGTTACTTTAACAAGAAATCGGGACCCAGCTGTTCATGATTAAAATAAGAACCCTTGAATATACATGTATGTCCAAACAGAACCGAATGGCCGTTTAACACATTGCCATGTTAAGAGATAAGAGAAGAAAATACTAAAGAAGAGGAAAGATTCCTCAGACAATCAGAGTCATGGATGTTGTAAGAAATAATCGTATTCTACATAAACATAACAATAGATTTCGACTTAACACACTCCAATTTGCAATTGGTTTGTGACCTGATCTATTTGTAAAAACCACCTTATTTGTTTGCAAGCAGCTCTATTTCATTATGTGTTGAAGGGATTCAGATTGCGGAACCATACTATGACACATACTAGTATGTTTCCATGTTGTTTTGTTTCTCAGATTCATTCTGACCCCACTAGTTTAATCTGGTATATAATTTCGTCATTTTCAAAATAAATGTCCTTTTTTAATGTACTGTTTTCACTGCATTTATCAAGTTCTTCGTTACGATCATATGCCTCGAGTGGAGATGTTTGATTGATTGATTGACTGTTGTTTTCCACCACACTCAATAAGTTTTCAGTTATCTGGTGGAGTCCAGTTTTTGAAGATGGACCGACCTTCCGATAGTAAACTGGCAAACTTTCTCGCATATCCCGGCGCGCAAGCAAGAATCGAACCCGTGCCGACTGGAGGTGAGAGGCCTTGTGATTTTGAGCACAATGCTCTAACCACTCGGCCACGGAGGCCCCCTGGAGGTGTTTGAGAAACGGGCTTCCACAATCTCACGAAGCAGTCCATCAAGGAATCAAGCAATCGAACCCTGTTTTATTTCGGAAAGTCTTGGCCGAACCATCTACTAGAAAATCAAGGTATACTATGTTTGTTTTATGTTGCTGCCATATTCAAAATACATGAAAAGTATTTAATGAGGAAAAATGCTTAAAAAGTTGACAGTTAAAAAGAAATCAATGGCGAATATGAAGTTCTGTGTCATAGTAACAAATCAGGTGGAGGATACTTATTTTGTTGAGCGTGAACAACAGAGGAAAAAAGGTATTTGAAATTCAGAGCCAGAGATGGCTGCTTCTGCACTTAGTCCTCTGTAGGGAACATTCAGAAATTTCCGAAAACCAGTCACGTGCAAACAATAACTTACAAATATTTCGTTAGAATTCAGGTCAGTACGAATCTGATCAGTATTCTGATACCGTAAATTCTTATACAAGGAAATTTTTGTTTGTTTGGAAAAATGCAAATTTTCAGAAAATAAAATTGATAGTGAAGATAAACTGCATATAATTTTAAAAAGAAACAGAAAAATCTTTATTTTTGAAACTAGTAAAAGAAGAGGATACGGGATATCCATTTTATTTTATCATTTTTATTTTGTTGTATTGAAAAAAAAGTAAACTATAATACAAAACAAAATATCTTTTATCAATAAATTAAAACATCGAAAACATTATCGGGAAAAACCATACCATTATATATATATATATATATATATATATATATATATATATATAATAACAATACAGGTCCATTATCAATTCCGACATGAAATTCAAATATTGTGTGTAAAAAGGTTTTGTTATGATGGAAAAAGAAATTGTGTAATAACGCAGTATAAAAACATTTACCCCAGAACGCATTGTTATTATCGATATACATGAAATTACATGTAACAAGAAAATGATTAGACCCATTTGCGTATTGCGGTATTTTTAAAATACAACGTAAACGAATGGATGGAGTGGACTGCAACACTAATCTATATCTGTGTGTGTGTGTGTATCTGTGTGTGTGTGTGTATCTGTGTGTGTGTATATGTGTGTGTGTCTGTGTGTGTATGTGTCTGTGTGTTTTTCTGTGTGTGTGTCTGTGTCTGTGTGTGTGTGTGTATCTGTGTGTATGTGTGTACATCAAATAATGCTAGTTTGATTGTTATTTAGAATGACATTTGTATACAAAATATCAACCTGCTTCTATTTACTAGTAAGACAGATAGAGTCTTTGCAATACTCAGAAAAGAATTAGAATGCAAGTATCTGGTACAACTGTGTGAAAACAAACGCTATACAATTCTGTACAGAAACAATCCCTTCTGCTTTGAAGAGAATGTCGTCATGATCGTGGGAATAATTTGATGAATTAAACCTTTAAATTGTGACATTTACGATTTTATGACATTCCGTAATGAAAGCAGAGCGCGAAGGGGTCTCGTTCTATATAGGACAATTCCTGATCATGTAACCAGTTTCTCCATTTAATATCACCTAATTAATAATACACAAGGCGTGGGTAGACGAACAGGATAATAGACAACATAAACACTCGGACGAATTCAAACTTCGGGGTTTTGACAATTATAAGGTAAAAAAAAAAAGTATCGTTCACATTTAATCAAGTAGATTTTTGTTTTCATTCTATACGTGTTGATGAACATTTGCTACAGGTAGAAAAAAAATTGAAGACCTGAACGAGGAAAGAAAATTTCGACCTATAGTCATTAAGGTATTCGGTCGTTGCTCTTGTTTCGTGTTTGGACATTTTAACTTGAGCTGTATATATATATATATATATATATATATATATATATATATATATATATTTGCTTATATATAATTAGAATTTTAATAATATGACGCTTAGATTGTGATTTGATGACTTCTGGTTTACAGGCTGATTCGTTTTCTTGTAGATAATTATATTTCATCCCATCATCATTATTTTCAAAGCTTTCTCCCATATTTACACAAGGTTTTATTACATCTGCCTATAAAATGTCACTTTAAAAGGTTGATCAAACGATGATTAGTCCAACAATATAGTACTTAAAATGTCACTGCGAGTAGTTTTGGGTTGCGGTTATTATTTTTTAAGTGCCTTGCTGATATAAATGATATAATATATTAGATAATGCAATAGATATTGCATCATTAGACAATGGTCGCGGTAAACAAAGACTGCAGCTTAGCCAAGAAGAATTCGAAGTGAGAGTTCACGCTTTGGATATGACCTTAAAAACGGAGATCCGGTGTCGCGACAGGCGTTAAACGGTGAATTATGACCTTGAGAGCCACGGAAAGGTCAAAATTTGGGACACAGTCACAACTCGTGGCGTCTTTAAATGGGTGGGAAATTCTCGAATGGGACGTAAAACAACAAACAGACAAACAAAGCACATATTGTACTTATTTCTGTATTAATCAAAATGTTTCTAGATTAACTTTATAGATAAACAAGACGTAAACGTTGGGCTTTCAGACGACAGATGGTGCATCCTATCAATAAAAAAAAATCTGTTGTAGATTTCAATGCCCCTTTATCATTATGTTTAATAGAAGCAATGTTTTGTAGATTTCTTTTTATTTTGTAAGTTCTCCAGATCCAAGTCCGTAATATGCACAAATACATTTGTCATTTTATTATATTAATGATATTTTCATACCATGATATATTGTATATTGTTTTACCCCCCGCTTGAGAATATTTTACTCATATGGAGCGCTCACCATTGCCGGTGATGGGCTGCAAAATTTAGGCCTATGCTCGGCTTTTGAGCAGGAAGGGATCTTTATTGTGCCACACCTGCTGTGACATGGGTGCTCGGTTTTTGCGGTCTCTTCTGAAGGTCCGCCCCATTTAGTCGCCTCTTACGACAAGCAATGGGTACTGAGGACCTATTCTAACCCGGATCCCCACGGGGCCATACCATAATATATTTTGTCTTTTCTGTAACAGACCTAGCTGTAGGAATGATTTGTATTAGGTTTATTTAATTAAGTAGCAGCCCTTCCGAGAATAACGCTAATACAAAAATATGTCAGTTATCCCAAGAAATCGAAAAGCCTTCCATCAATCTCAAGCAACATTTTACAGTTCATCATGAAAATCATCATAATTTTCATTTACCACTTCCTCACCAAAGACAACTGACATACTTGTTTACGCTTTGTATGAAAATTGAGTTATCTCCCATTTATGTAACAAAACAGGACAATTTTGTAGTAGAATATCTCGCACACACTAGGACCACAAATGTGAGATACTTAATGGGCATTTTGGAAGAAATTATAAAAAAGAAATGATTTGTAAGTCTTTCATTAATAAATGAGGTTACTTCACCCAGCGAGAAAGTTATTTTTGCTCTGCAATAAATAACGCCCCCTCCCCCTCATATATATATATATATATATATATATATATATATATATATATATATATACATTTGGTAAAGATACCGAAGGCAGAAACATACATTTGAATTTAGATTGCATATTAAATTAACAGACATATTTTTCTTTCCCTGTGAAATCGTGGAACGATAAAGATCCCTTTCTGCTCAAAGGCCGTAAGCGCCGTACAGCCCCTCTCCGGCAAAGGTGATATCTCCATTTGAATGAAAAATTCTCGAGCGGGACGTTAAACAATATACGATCAACCAATCATAGTTTGAATACATCCGCATATCCAAATAAAGTTTTTCCCCTCACAAATTTGTAATTAATTATTTTACAATCACGACAGTATGAAATTAATTAAGTAAAATCATATAACTTAACAGACATATTTTTCTACGAAATCAATTATGATGCCCAATGCCTTCCAATACAATACACTATACGAATTATTACATAATTTGAATATATCCACATTTTCCAGTGATTTTTTTTCCACATGACTGATAATATATTAATTTTTTCAAGCACGGAAGTATTAGTTACATCTGGTAGACAGAAAAGAGGAAATGCTTAAAGTAACCTGTCAACACTGAATTTTTCGTGACACTTTCGCAGTGCATTTAAAATAATAAAATGGTTTGACATTCGTTAGATCAGTGCCACAAACTATCAATGTGATAAATAAATACGATAACCTGAGAAACGATGATTGTGAATTTTATTGGTAAATCATGTGAGAACCGGATGACATTGAATACATCGTCAAAATTTAAAAAGTCAATTTCACATCCAATCACACGTTGAAGTGCCTATTCATCTTCAGGAAAAATATATATACACATGAACAATGAAGGTCGTTTCTCATACATTTGCTCTAGTCAATATTTGTACGCAAAGTCCATTGGTCATCTTGCATGATGTTATATTTTCTGATACACAGAAAATAAATAATAATAATAAAAAAAATCCTCGATAAGTCTGCTCTCTAAATCTATGATATTTTCTTTTACTTCTTGTAGAAGATGTTTCCTTGTCCGATAAAAAGTGAATTATCACATTCAATAATGGATTTCACATGTTGTACAGGTCAGAAGAAAGAACCCCGGACATTGATTGCGTCTCCACAGAAGTCCTGAAAGCTCTACTGAAAAGTACACACTACGTTCTGTAACGTTGAAGTCAATATTGCACAGCAAAGGTTATGACCTTGAGGTCACGTCATCGGATTAAATCCTGGATTTCATGTAGAATGGGAATACAATGTTCAATGATAAAAAGCAGGAAAAGGCTCTTCTATATCCACGACAAAGCACCTGCAAATGAAAAGCCAATTTAAACTTAAATTCAAACTATTGCAACATATTAAAACACAAGTTTCGCCATCATTAAAAGCCTCCAATCACAAAACTCAGATATTTTGATAGAAATAATTATTATATTGATATATATTGCAACAAACCTGATAAAGGAACTATAAGACTTTCGAACCACTTATTTCGATGTGGACTTTCCATGCCTATTAGAGCTCAGAGTTCTTCAAAAATTACTTGACCATATATTCCCACGACCTGTATCAAAGAAAAAAAAGTTAAAAGAAATATATCTAGGCATTCACAATTTTGGCCCCCTTCCACCATTTTTGTTACGCATAATGAATTCGGAGACATGACGACATAAGACATCGAGTGTCTCACCTTAAGCTACTGTTGCTCTCGTTCTCCACCAGGATTTCACTCGACGTAAAGGTGAAAATGTAGGAATGACATCCGGAAGGTTTCTTTTTTCCGGAATTGAGATAGACTTTGTCACTCTACGTTTCTGTGGGCTAGAGTATTCCTTGAAAGAGGCGAAAATTCGATCCCATATAAATACACGGAGATCCTGTTTATAGTAATCACAGGGAGTAGTAAACCGAATCATTTCGGGGACCTCCGTCTCATCAAGTCGAATAGGAATGATCTTTCTTGCTTTAGCACCTACGAAAATGTATGTAGTTTTTTTTTTGAAAAATGAAAATAATAGTCATTAAAAAGTAAATTTGATAATGTGTATTTGGACAATATCTGTACATGTAGTGTTTAAAAGTATCGACGGTATACTAACTTGGAGACATAGCGTGGGCAATTCTGAGTTGAAATTGAAATAAGTCACTTTCTTGTGATGCGGACGACACAACCACTAAAACCTTCTTGCATCTGTGAAAAAATTAAAGTTCAATAGAATATGTTCAAATCCAAGGTACATTGCAATACACAATAGAAAATACTTGCTATACCGATTTTGCATTTGATAAGTTTTCTTCAGATTTACCTTTTCTCTATATTTTCTGCAGTAGCCACGGCTTCAAAAGAATCGTCGGCATTATCTGTCCATGGCACATAGAACCTGAGGTTGTAGGGGGAAGATGAAAGGACACTGGTCATAAGACTGACGAATTCCTGGTCTTTTCCGTGTGGATTATAGATTACAAAAGCGTCATATTCAAAGTTGTTCATTGCTACTGGAATATAAAATTGAAATATTTAATCTCCGGATGTCACAAAATTCATTTTCCCCTATAGATAAATATTAAAAGATACAAAAGTTTTATTTTCGATGCAGTGAAAAACCACCATACCTATAGATGTCTATCGTAGATAGAACAGGACTGTATAAATCCAATCACTGCACACTTCAAGATATGGGAAGAGTATGACCGATGCATGGTGTTTGATTCATATATATACATGTACGCCATGGCGTTAAACGCCGAACGTCAAAGTCAAGACGAAATGTCGAGATAGTGATAGGTAGGCCAATGAGGTGAAAGTTCATGACTGGCCAATAAGATACGACTTTGTTAGAATATGTTATCGATAGTGCGGTTTTGCGGTTTTGATATATTCGTAAAGTATATGTTTTATGAATGTAAAAAAGATCTACATTTCATATTCATAAAATTGTGTTACTACAAGCATGAATGCATACCTGAATCTCAAAAGGTTATCCGGATTTTTTTTTTACTTTTGTTTTCAAAGGTTGATCAATGCATGAAGAAATCTACAATGCTAATCATTTAAACAGCGATGTAAACTACATAAAATTTGGAAAGCCACCAATCAGACTGGATTCTGGATGATCAACAAACATGCACTGTAGAAAATCATCCGAAAAACAGTATGATAATGTGATATAGATTAGATAATCTATCTATTTATACAAATGATAACAGTTATGAAGAATGTGGAGGAGTTTGGTAATTGCGGAAAATATATATCAAGCAAGAGAACACAGAACATTCCAGCGTCACCTTGTTTATACAAAGATACAGAGTTCTGGAACACTTTGAGTCTTAAAGTCTTTGAGACCCTACGTTTGACCTTCCGGGGGGCCATGGTCTTGCAATTATGGTTTATTGATTGTTTGTTTGTTGTTTTCCGCCACACTCAACAATTTTTCAGTGATCTGGTGGCGTCCAGTTTTATTGGTGGAAGAGAGAGCCAAGATACAATGTAACCGGGAAGAGACAACCGGCCTTCAAAAAGTAAACAGGCAAACTTTCTCACATATATCGGCGCAAGCGAGATTCGAACCCGCGTCGACTAGAGGTGAGAGGCCTTGTGATTTTGAGCGCGATGTTCTAACCACTCTGCAACGGAAGCCCCAGTGTGGAAATGAAAAAATGAAATCCACAACATACGAGGGCATTTGAACCATATCAGTGACACTAAATGTACTCTCGTGGTTCTTCAAAGTTGACATTTTTAAAAAATTATTTTAAAATCCCGTTTTTCCCTATGTAAAACACTTAGCCTATAATGCTAATCAACTAGATGATGTAGATTGAACAAACTTGAATCTACAATATCTGAAGGTGCTTTATGTCAAGTTGATGAATTGTACCTTTCTTCTTCTTCTCCTTCTTCTTCTATATATATATATATATATATATATATATATATATATATATAACAATTTATAGTCCTCCTATATTCCTATGCACAATTTTACACCTCTATTATATCTATTATATTTCCTTACCCAGGACCCCAGGAGCCATAGTTTGAACAAAGCTGAGTCTATACTATATGAGGATGCTTGCATGTTTATTTGAGAAATTTGAACGCATGGAAAAGTCAAGATAACTAATAGTATTCAATCTCGTAATTCCTATAGAAAATACAAATCAGAGAGATGGGCAAACACAGACCTCTGGTCATATCATGAAGTGTTTTTCATTAAAACGGTTTAAATTTAATATAGCTTAGAGACTGATACAATTTTAGCACTGAGTCTATACTACATGAGGATGATTTCATATTTATTTGATATATTGTACCCTTGTTTTGGAGAAGTGTTTTTCTTTTTACTATTAAACGGTTTATATCTAATCTAGCTTAGAGAATGAGGTAATTTTGGCACGTCAGATGATGGCATTGTAAAACATTACATATATTGTATAAATAATCTATAACCTTGCAGGGGGAGTGGTACCTTTTTTTGATCTACATACATGACCTCTTTTAAAGAAGCAACCCCTTCCTCAAATGTTCTTCTTTTGCCTTTCCGAACAAAGACCTTAAACATTCTCGCTAATACAAACGGACTGTACAATTCCATTAATTAAATAAAATGATATCGCATGAAAATGAAACTTTTGAAATTTAAAAAGAAACGTCGTCGAAATTTAAAGAAAAACCAACTAAAATAAAAAGTTTTGAACATCTCATATTAACATATTTTTTCGTATCTGTATAATCCTAAAACAAGTATACAGGAAAAGGAAAACAAAAACCCCAAACCATGGAAATGATATCACATTTATTTAAGGATGTAAAATTTCCATAACGGATGTAGAAAGGTTACTGGTGGGAATACATTGGTGGTATGTCGCAATACAGAATAAAATATGTTTCGTGTGTTTGTTTGTTTCTTGTATTGTCGCTATTACTTTGAAAATAAAATCAATATTTAAAAAAAATAATAAAATCTTTCAATGTTTCAGTGATTGGTGTTTCTCATTCCACGTCAACCAAAACTAGGGAAGTGTCATAGGGAAAGATAAGGTGATGCATGGAAAATAGGATCCACAATAAAAAAACAAACAATTATATATCTATAAGGAACGATTGCAAATGTCAGTGATTGTCGTTAAACACCAACACATATACATTACTGTCAAACGATTCCAAAGGCGATCTTACGTATGTGTGTTATCTAGGTACGAATAAGTAATGTCTTTAGCTCCTGTGGTTCTGTTGCTAATCATCTCCTGAATATTAATGGTATGATACAAGATGGGTTACCTTTTTGACAGTTTTTGTTGTTTTGAATTAGGTTATGGTGTGATACAGCTTTTTGAAGTTTGCCGATCTACCAATTGACGTGTACTTTTATTACCTGTATTTTTCTTTAAAAAGGTACATACCTGTCGGTATATACTACAACAAAATTAAAATAGTACTTTGATGGGCTCGTGCGTCACTGCACCGAGTATTGAAACTCTTTCATGCATAGGTGATGTACCTGTCAATCAAAATGTCTCACTTTCTTCTAATATGGCACGTGGAGATGTGTGAAGTTTGAGGTCGTGCGTCATTCCAAAGGACAAACATAGGGTAAATATTATTTGAACTGGACATTTTCATTTGGCATCAACAATGCTGTACAACGATTGGGTAACTAATGTATTCAAACCGGGAACATGCATACAAACACTATGTGAAATCATTGGATATTTTAAATGTTTTTTTTTAAAAGCTGCAGAACATCATTTGCATGGTTTCTTGTCAATTTAAGAATATGATTAATTCTATTTATATTCAACAGTGCTTTAAAGAGAACTCACACATGTACCTATCATAAAAATCGGATTCTGTATTCATCAATGAAAAAAAAACCCTTACATATATTTAAACAACAATCCATTTTAGAAGAAAATTTTGTTTGCACATATAGATTTAGTGTACTTATTTTCCCAACAAAATGTTTTGCAGCTTGGGAATAACGAGGATAGGAATGTTTGTTACCTACATATTTTAACTATCAAAAATAAATAAAATTATATTCTTTGTAACTTACATCCATGACAAAACTACTTCATATATTTTGCAGTTGCAACAAGTCCAAAAACATATTAAATATCTCATAAAAAGTGCCAGTATGAAAAAAAGCGAAGATAACGAACAGTGATTATACTCCTACCTCCTATATATAATACAAAATGAAGAGCAGGGCCAACACGGAACCCAGGACACTCTTTGAGGTTTGCAGCGTTTTTTAGTCATGAGCAAGTTTGCCATTTTACTTGCGGAAGGTCGGTGGTCTCTTCCCAGGTACATTGTATCTGGGTTCTCTCCTCACCAACAAAAACTGGACGCCACCAGATAACTGAAAAATTGTTGAGTGTGGCGGAAAGCAATAAATAATCAATCAATCAATCCAATGCTAAACAACGAGTTGATGATATATTATGTATGCTTAGGAGGAATAAACATCACCTTGACCGGTCACATCCTAAGTTAATATCAGTTTCTATCGATTATATATGCAGCTGAGATAGGGTAACCCCCCCCCCCCCAGAAGTCTCAACGATTGAGATTGATGGCTACTTTCCCGCCCTTTGCGCTTTATTAAAAAATCCTACTCTTCAACACCTGTGTAAACGATAGTTATGACAATTGTGCTGGGTCATACTTTTTAAAAATAAAAACAGGTGTTGTTTTTTCTCAACTATGAATTGCACCAAGTTGACTCTTGATAATATTGGTAATTATCATTTCAATGAACATAGCTGTAATATGTACCGAAATGTACAGTTGATTGTGATAATGTAAAACATGCGTGAACTGGGAACTGAGGAATTCTCAGGAAGTAAATAAATTCTCATCAAATGCAAATCCTGTTTATTTCGCAGCACATAGGGATGTTGGGGGAATTATGGGATTGCAGCTGGCATTAATCATATAAAACATCTTCGCTTTCATTTCACAATACATCTTACAATAATAAAACAAGCATAATAAATGTAGAAATCTAAAACTCGTTGAGGTTTGTAGCGTTTTTTAGTCTTGTGAGTTTCACATCCAATGCTAAACAACGAGTTGATGATATATTATGTATGCCATCAACGCTTTTGATATTTTAATAGATGGCAGATTGAAATGCAATGTCAATTTCGTTAAAGAATTTGCGGTTACTTTAAAAATTTATCAGTATGAATTTCATCCAGCTCTTTCATTTAATTCAATAGGAATATTCCGGAAAAAAAATGATACCAAGACTCACACTCTATGGAGCTTTGCCCGGCTTACAGATAATGATAACTTAAAACATTGTATTATTCATTGAAAATCGATTTTCTTCAGATTTTGATAATCAAGATGTTTGTAATATCATACTTTTTTATTTCAGATTTCTGGAAAGAGTGTAAATATATTTTAACAATTTCTTCCCTTTCTCATGAATATGCTTCATAAAATAAACTACACAGACGACGTAATGTACTGGAAATCAATTGTGTAAAAAGTTTTTTCTCTTTATTCTGATATTTCAAACATTTGTGTAAAATTGTGGTGCCTCTGATGACCTCGAAGACAGAGCGGGCTATTATGTAATGTGACCTTGACGAAAGTGCGGGCTATGATGTAATGTCTTTGATGACCTTGACAAAAGAGCGGGCTATGGTATAATGTATTTGATGATTTGACAACAGAAAAGGAAACAATGAGCATGCATATATTCATTTCATACTAAGATCACCATTTTGTTCGTGCTCTTCATGAAAAACAGTTTTTTTCATTCCACCTCTAAAATCTGTTCGTTATATCCGGTTATGCAAAAGTGTCTTTGAAAACAGCTTGATTATGTAAATTGACAATAAAAGTAGGTCCAATTCAAAGCCTTTAAGCGATATCATTGGACACCTTTTAGGATTTTGTTCTTACTTTGCAGAATTCACTTCATTTTTATTCACATCTATTTTAATTTAGTACAAATAAAACGTATGTAAAAACGATAATTTGGGGGAAAAAACCGTTTTGGTATCTTCTATATGCAAAACAAGATTTGTACAGGTGTCATTTTAAAAATGTAAATTTTAAAAGATTATCCTATAAACTAAAGAAAAAAGATTTGTAATAAAAGTTATGAACAAATTATGTATATTTGAGCAATCTTTATATCTGTCCTATTATTTACCACATGAACAGTGAAACGAGATTCTTCATCTCTAACACACATAAAACACAGGCAGTTTCTTTGCTAGCTAGGTCAAGCACACTGTGTAAGGTCTATGGTTTTTTAACTATACTTAACAAATTGTCTCCTATCTGTCTCAAGTCAAATCGTTTGCTCAATATGATATATTCTACGTGAATTTTATTAAGTCAACAAATTATGCATAAGAAAATAATAAATGATTAAAAATATGGGAAAATAGAATTTTTTAGATATATTGTTGGGACCACATGTCCGGTCTTGACATCTCAATTGTGTTTCTTTTTGCATTTCTTTAATTTTAATATTTAAAACATGTCAACAATCATCTGCAGACGAAGATGTCTATATTGTCACAACCAACAACGCTTCAGCCTTGATTTCTATTGCTGTGTTAGATGATTGGTTGATTGTTTATTGCTTTCCGCCACACTCAACAATTTTGCAGTTTTCTGGTGGCATTCAGTTTTTATTGGTGGAGGAGAGAACCCATATACACTGTACCCGAGACGAGACCACTGACCTTCCGAAAGTAAACTGGCAAACTTTCTCACTTATATTGGCGCAAGCGAGAATCGAAGAGATGAGAGGATTTGTGATTTTGAGCGCGATCCTCTAACCACTCGGCCCCCGTGTTGCAATGAAGAAAATGAAATCCACAACATATGAGGGCTCTTGAGTCATATCAGTGACACTAAATATATGCTGTGTTAGAAGCATTTTCATATCCAGCATTCTGAGCAAACATACAAAGATCGGTAGTTTATTTGTACCTAGCATCTTCTATATTCACTATTTTCTCCTCTCGTCTCTTGTGTTGTTTTGAATAATAGGTCAAAAATTATATAATGTAATATTTTGAATAAGGGGATATTATTTTTAATACCAAGAAATATTGCTATTTTGATCTTTTGTATTTGTAAATAAATCTAATTCGTAAACAAAGGTAATCATTACACATGACAATTCTAGAAATCACTCTCAGAGAAATAAATGACATGATATTCTCAAGCGGTAGTCGATTTAAAACAACTAATTTTCATTAATTTGCTTTTACTGGGAGAAATTATATTTTAAAAAAATTCTTCAAAATTTATGTCACTTCAAAATAATTTCACCTCATAAAAAAGAAATATTTCAAGCCCTCTAAAGTCTTTAAAACTCATGGAGCTTTTGGTGGCTTCGCCCCCTGGGCCCCAACCATAATTTAGTTCTGGGTCCATTAGGTCCTTAAGGCGGTCCTCAGACCCCTTCCGCAAGATGTTGAGCCCAACCCTTCGTGACTTCAATTCCAGGATTCGTCCCTGTAGCCCCTGCCATAAGTTATGCACGTTCCAAACTCATTGCAAAATAAGTGAATAAAATATAGAAATCAAGAGCATTCCCAAATATTTGATGTTTTGATAGATAAAAATGCAAAGTTGAAATAATATTACAAAAGCCGAGAAAAAGTAAAAAAAAAAAATAATAAAAAATTATATTATACTCTGCAAAATAAGAAACGCATAATGGATTTTTTAAGATTTTAGTAGATGTATTTTGGATTATGATTTTACAATAAAAAATGTAGATATTCACTAGAATTGTTTCAATTGAAACAAATTACAGTCCAAACCTTAGATATTGGTGAAAAAAAAGTCAGATCATCACAGTTAAGAACACTTCCTGTCACGTTTAAGTTAGTACCGTGTATGACCACCTCGAGCTGCCAACACAGTTCTGCATCTCCTTGGCATAGAGTCAATCAATGTTCTTACGTTATTGCGTGGAATTGTTCGCCATTCCTGTTGTAACATTTGACGGAGCTGATCGAGGGTCTGAGGCGGAGGTTGGCGCAGGCGCACACGTTTATCCAGTTGGTCCCATAAGTGTTCAATCGGATTCAAATCCGGTGATTTGGAAGGCCATGGTAGCACATTAATGTTGTTCTGCTGAAGGTAGTCAATTGTTAAGCGGGCTGTGTGAGGCCTAGCATTGTCATGTTGGAATAACTCCCTCTGTCGGTCAATTACGCGCATAAGGTGAGGTTGGAGAATTTCGTCTCTGTACCTTTGAGCCGTTAAATTGCCCGGGACATGTACCAGTTCTGTTTTACGGTCATTAGAGATCGCCGCCCACATCATGACGCTACCTCCACCGAAGCTATCCACTTCTTGGACACACGAGGAAGAGAAACGTTCATTCCTGCGCCGGTATACACGGATTCTTCCATCACGTTTCTGTAGCAGAAAACGGGACTCATCGCTGAACCAGATTCTACGCCAGTTGCGGAATGTCCAGCCCCTCAATCTGTTGCACCATCGGACTCTTTCTCGTCTGTGTAACGGTGTCAAAACTGCTCCAAAATACGGTCTTCTGGGTCTAATGCCATATTGTCGAAGTCGGTTGCGGACTGTCTGCGAGCTGATTCTTCTCAATCCAGGTATTCCGACTGCAGTAGCTGTTGCAGCAACGGTTCGATTCCGTAGATGAAAGACCCGGATGTAGCGATCTTGTCCAGGAGTCGTAATGCGAGGTCGCCCACTGCTCGGTCGGTCATTAGTAGAGCCAGTCTGCTGGAATCTGTTCCACAGCCGAGAAATTGTGCTCTGATTTACGTTTTCAGTTCGTGCAATCTCACTTTGGGATACTCCGGCCTGGAGACGGCCAATGACGATATTTCGAGTAGCAGGGTCCAACCTTGCCATGACAGCATTTTAACGTTATGATGAATTCAAGCTTCAAACTTCGTCCTTTTATACGCTTTAATGTAGTGGTTGAATTAAGCACAAAGTTCTCGTGAAAAACGTAAGCCAAATCCCATGGCGATAGAGGTGATGTGCAATTTTAGAGAGTCGCCGAGCTAATTTGGCAGAGAGCCAAATCAAATGAACAGACCTTTAAAGTTTCATACTTACCTGTAAAAAATCAATTACTCAATTGACCATTTCAGTTTACCTGGTAAAATACATAATTTGCATTTTTAAAATTTCAAAAGGGCTATGCGTTTCTTTTTTTGCAGAGTATAGATAATGAAATCAAATAACCGAAAGTAGTATTTTTCTCAAAAACTGTTGTAATGAAATACGATTTACCCAGAAAATGAGGTAACAACTCTTAATCAGGCTTACTGCAACTTAATTGTCAGAGGCCATTCAAGCTGTTTACAAAAATTGAAGATTCGAATCAAAATATCCACTTAATAATCATTAGTTTAATCACCGAGTTGAGAGTATATCAATCTCGTTAACCATGACCAGTCGAAAATAATAATAAAAAAAATCATTAAAAATTCATTTCTCGATCAATTTCTATAATTCTTTTCCCAACGAAGGTTTGATTTATAATTCTCGCAATTCCTGATCAGTGCGCATGTGGGAAGGAAAAAACCCGTCTGAAAAAAAGAAATGCGCATATCGCATAGGATGGTATTAATAAACGGCACGCTTCAGTGTTGCAACGTCATAGGCCACCTAATTTGCATTAATTATTTATAGTTACAAGGACAGTTCTATGCATGGGGCGGTCCTTCGGATGAGACCGCAAAAAACAGGGCCGCGTGTCACAGCAGGTGTACCACAATAAAGATCGCTCCCCGCTCAAAGGTCATAAGCGCCGAGCATAGGCCTACATTTTGCAGCCCTTCATCGGCCATGGCACATGTAAAGTCTTCCCACTCGTGAAAGAAGGGGTTGCACGTCCCATGTTAAATCACCTACAGGCGTTGCATGAAAGATCAATAAATTAAACTTGCTCAAATATATAATAAAAGCGAGTGCAAATCATGTCTTCATTCCATAATTTATGAAAATAGTTTATAAGACGTGTATTAACAAGTATTAGCAAATATAATCCAATATCAAATCCTGTAAAAAGCGATTTGTAGGATATTTAGCTTTAAAATACGGGGGAATCCCCGACTTTTTGAAAAAATGCCTCTGTGAAACAAGATAAATTTAGCATGTACACGTTCTTGAAGTTTTCAGCTAGAAGTCTACCGCTTCGAAATTTTGTTTCACGGAGGCATTTTTTTGCAAAAAGAAAAAAATCAAAGCAATTTCCCTTTCTTTGTTGTCAAATTCATCTACAAGTTAAATGTCCCTCCTTTCTACATAGATATGTCGTGGTCTAGTGGAAAAGGTCGTGGACTTTAACTATATTTTTTCAAACGCCCGAGTTCGAATCACGCATGATTATATGTATATATGATTTTTTTTAGCATTTGCTTCCTCATTAAAATACACATTTTTAGTTTACATAAATATGTTTTTATGTAAATGATGTACATTGCATCGACTTTGAAATATTTTCCTCACAAGGACAGTGTTTTGTTTATGTTGTAATCTACTTGCTGTCCAAGAAGCAAGTGGGATTCACGTCAAAGACTGTGTGGTACATATAGTTGTGCTTTATCAATTATCCATTACTGCTAACGAGGTCCTGCATACTTTTTTAACTTATAAGTGCGGTTAGAGGTAGTATGCCTTTCACGAAAAATCGCTGTGAACTATGTAAAGCTTGGAAAGGAAAAGGCCAAACAAGGAAAATAACTGTTAAACAGGTTGAGTGGATAAAAAGACAAGATACTGACGTTGATAATAGTGGAGTGATTTGCTCAAAATGTTTGTCTAGATATTACAGAGAAATAAAAACACAACCCGCAAAAGAAATAACAAACAGAACTATTGAAGAAAAGGGCATTTGTACATGAGCATTCAACTGTTCATTTGTAGCAGTTTTCCGACAATATATGTATCAAGTCTTGACAATTTCATTTGTCATTTATTTTTGACAGGTTTAAAATAATGCTTCTTTTGAAACATAAAATGTATTGGGCTTTCCCTCAGTACTGAGGAATCCTACAGGTATTTAAATGGCAAATACGCAATAGAGGTTTAAATAGAGCGAAAGGTAAGTTCTACGTCACGAGTATTTAAATAGAATGCTCGGTATTCCGATTAGGGAGAAAGATCGCTTCTATGCAACGGTCTCTCTCTCGAGTGGGATGTTAAACAATATACAACCAACTTGTAACAATTTCTGAACACTCCATTGGTAACTTCATACTCAGTTAATAATATTTTTAAACTTTCACTTTTAGATAAACCATCCCACTAGTCTTCTAGAGTCAGCATTTCACCACACTTCAGAATTTTTTCCCCATCCTTTGTGCTTGTTCCACGATAAACGATCAATTAATTATTTTCCTGACATCGTGACAGTGAATCCCCTCAAGCTTGGTACGCAAAGAGTGTTAACTTTGATTGGGATATGTTGACTGTAAAGAATTGCTCTGTTTCCCCTCACCTCGTCTTGATTTTCCAATTAGTCAGCTGCAATGTCCTGTTCCGATGGATTACTCACACAGCAGGCATACAAGCAAACACAACTTTTCTTCTAAAGATGACGGCAGCAATCAGTGTAAACGACCTGTTCTGTAAGGGCCATCTTGACCTCGCTCAAAAACTATAAATTTCTGTAGAACCCTTCTAATTTCTACAACCCATCGCGGTAGCTGTAGTTAGAGCAATCGCTTCGCAATTGGTGGTGGTGGTGGGGAGAGTTCAATGCTCGATCACGGCGCCGCGATAAATCGAGCGTTGGCATGATAATAATGCTTACCGCTATCAACGTAAACAAGCCACTCACATCTTATTGCGGACACATGGCGAAGGAAGAATCACCGTCTATCTTAAGCTTGACGCGAAGCCTGGATCGGTAATCGACCTTGCGATTGCAATGCAAAGGCCCTAACCCTATACTACCGCGATCATGACTAAAAATGAACACGTATCCACTACGATATAGAAAAGCATGTCTGGTACAAGTGTACTCCACACTGATGTTTAAAGGTTGATTGTTTGTATATTGTTTAACGTTCCTCTCGAGAATCTTTCACTCATACGGAGACGTCACCATTGCCGGTGAAGGGCTGCAAAATGCTCGGCGCTTATGGCCTTTGAACAGGGAGGGATCTTTATAATCGTGCCACATCTGCTGTGACACGGGGCCTCGATTTTTTGCGGTCTCATCCGAAGGAACGTCCCATTTAGTCGCCTCTTACGACAGGCAAGGGATACCGAGGACCTATTCTAACCCTAACACCCATGGGGTGATGTTTTAAGAAAAGACAGATAGGAATCGGAGGGGGGGGGGTGTCGACAGGGAATGCTTACTCCTCCTAGGTATATGAACCCATCTCTGATATATACAGGGGTCGGTGCTTACTCTCCTCTTAATTTTGCATTTTATAGGAAATATGAAATTGATGACTGTTCGTTATCTTCACCTTTTCATTTCAAGTATTCCTTGTGTATAAAGCAATCTACTGATCTAGAATTCTTGATTATATGTCATTTTACATCCCGCTTGAGAATGTTTCACTCATAATATAATATATAATCAAAATTGATTGATTGATTTCATATTGTTTAACGTCCCGCTCGAGAATTTTTCACTCATATGGAGACGTCACCATTGCCGGTGAAGGGATACAAAATTTAGGCCTATGCTCGGCGCTCAGGGCTTTTGAGCAGGAAGGGATCTTTATCGTGCCACACCTGCTGTGACACTGGACTTCGGTTCTCATACGAAGACCACCCCATTTAATCGCCTGTTACGACAAGCAAGGGGTACTGAGGATCTATTCTAACCCGGGTCCTCACGGGAATAAATTAAAATTAGATGTTAGATCCGCTCGTATACTCGTATACAAAACATTCGATGTATGTACGCAAGCGGATCTTGTATCTAAAAATAAAGTGAATTAAAGGACATATTGTAAATTTCTCACAATACCTAACGCATTAATAAGGAAATAAACCAACACTCCCATTGTTTAAAATGGCGATCT
This sequence comes from Ostrea denselamellosa, assembly GCA_024699665.1. Lineage (NCBI taxonomy): Eukaryota > Metazoa > Mollusca > Bivalvia > Ostreida > Ostreidae > Ostrea > Ostrea denselamellosa. The sequence goes on from JAMZEH010000080.1 coordinate 6,161,546, forward strand.
CGTGTCGTACCGTAACATTGTTTTTCATTCCCTTGATTGTATTAACAATGTCATCAAATACCGAGGAAAGTCGCAGTTGTGATGATGCCCTGGAAATAGCGATGCTAAGAGATCTCGTATATGAATTACGTGGTACTTTGCAGGTTCAAACCTCACGTTTTGGACTTTTGGAGAAAAGGTTATCAGCTTCAGAAAGAAAAATCAATCTGTTACTCCACACCAAAAAGCGCGATGAAGAAGTTATTAATGCACTGACAAAGCGACTAGCAAAGTTCGAGTCGCAGGGTCTCCCACCTCAGCCAAGTTCACAATTCAAATATCGTGGTAACTCCAGCACCGAGATCCATGACAAGGCAATAGGAGTGGAAGATGAAAAGATACGCAGCGGTAATTATACTGTTCGTGTAATGTCTATTTTGAGGCAATCAAATTAAAGGGTTTTAATCTCATGTCCTACATCGAGTTCAAACTCACAAATTGAGGTGAAGTCTGCTCAACTAAGCTTAAAATACCCCCGGTACATACACCGACTAAAGTGAAACTGTAGATGATTCCAATAGAGTATTTCAACTTTCTGCAAAAATCTAAAAATCATTGAAATTATTGCAAAAGGAATTCGTACTTCAAGGAAAGGTAGGCACGGATGCGCATTTGGTATAGCAGTATTTGAGAGGAAGTTGACAATGTTTGAATGTAAGCGCATAACGGATTGCAATAGGTCAACTCACTAGTTCTGATGGCCTAAAAATAATTATTCACCGAGGCTTCTACAAAGAAATCTAATCGACATGAGCTAAAAAGAATTACTTTATACAGGGTTATTTTGTAAAAACGTCAGATACTAGAATTTGTGCAAAAGTTTTAAATTTAATGATAGTAGATAGTTTGTATATTTTTTTACGTCCCATTAGAAAATGTTTCATTTATGTAGACACGTCATAAAGAGTTGGACACTTTGCTACTTGTGTGGATGAAACCATGGCAGGTTGACTTAAGTGGAACCTAGTATAGCAGTTCATGCAAAATGTATGTAGAGGGTGAAATATTTTACATATAGGTGATTTTTAAAGCCTATCGATTAGGGTGATTGCCTCGAAACCGCAAGGCACAGGTTCTAAAGCATTAACCATTCCTTCGCCAAACGCTCACATTAAAAGTGAAAATCACGGAAGTATGGATGTAACCTCAAAAAATGGCGTTTGCACGATAAAAGACCTTCATACTGTGATTGTAAGCCTTGTGTGTAGATCAAAATTTGTGGCACTTCATGTATAGCTGATGAGAGAACTTCACTCTTCTAATGGAAAATCAAAGTGTCGCCAATGTCAAACTTGCTTGGTTTCTTTTATGATGTTTTTGTCCAGTTCTCACCACAGTTTATCTTTCAGTACGGCTTCTGGCACCTCCTACATCAACCTCTGCCGCATCTCTCATTGCTTTCTATGCTTACATGTCAAATAGCATACAAAGTCCAGGCGGCAATCAGATACTGACATTCGACTTTGTCAAACTCAATGTTGGAAATGGATACCATCAAAACACCGGAGTGTTCATAGCTCCAGCTGCAGGGTACTACGTCTTTTCGTGGAACGTTCGACACAGGCTTGGTGCTCATTCTACAGAGCTTGTAATTAACAATGTATGGGGCGTTATATACGGATAACTCTAATTCAGTTGATGGTCATGGAACTGGAGTAGCTGTAGCCTATGTTAGTAGTGGCGATGATATCTATGTGCGGATAAAAACTGACAACTGCGCGAGTCAGGGTGACGTTTTGAGTAATATTTGTGGGCGTTCTTCGTTTGCGGGATGGAAAATCTAATACGTTTTCATTTCTGTTGTTATGAATCAGAGGGCAATAAAGCAGAAATTCTGACAAATGTAATATTCTCACTAAAATAAAAAAAAATCACGTACTTTCGTTTAATTAGTAGACCATTTTTATATGTATAACGTTTAGAAACAATGTATGGAGAACCTGTGAGAGTGTCTTCTGAATTGTATGTAAAAAGTATCTTGAAGTATTTTTATTGTAAGCCGTCATATGTGTTTTTTGTCAGTATAAATTTCCCCCAAACAGGATTGTAAGAAGGAATTTCAAAGGGTATAAGTGGCAACGAAAATGTAGGTAAGTTACACTATTTTGTCATGTTCCTATGGACCTGCCAGGTATGAAAAAAGAAGATTGCGAATATGGATCAATCTCATAAATCCCATAAAAAATCCATAATTAAAGGTAAGGCAAACTATCCAACATAAAAAATCCATAATTAAAGGTAAGGCAAACTATCCAACATAAAAAATCCATAATCAAAGGTAAGGCAAACTATCCAACATAAAAAATCCATAATCAAAGGTAAGGCAAACTATCCAACATAAAAAATCCATAATCAAAGGTAAGGCAAACTATCCAACATAAAAAATCCATAATCAAAGGTAAGGCAAACTATCCAACATAAAAAATCCATAATCAAAGGTAAGGCAAACTATCCAACATAAAAAATCCATAATCAAAGGTAAGGCAAACTATCCAACATAAAAAATCCATAATCAAAGGTAAGGCAAACTATCCAACATAAAAAATCCATAATTAAAGGTAAACTATCCAACTTTCTAGTCTGAAAAGTGTGTACTGTATTTATATCCCAAAGTCCAATGAACTGTGAATGATACGAATGATGTTCAATATTTGCAATCATAGCGCCACAGACTACTCAAATGATATTATTCCAACTAAAAATTGAAAATGTGTCCCGTTATAATACCCGAAACAAATACCAGTTGTATTTTAGGATGTAGATTAGAGTTATTCAAAAATCTGTACCTGATTCGATAACACATTGAAATCTATTAATTGTACACTTAGAAGTCGGAGAAGCTATCTCGGTCAACTCATTCCGCAAAAAAGTAATAGTAAAAATCACAAATGTCTCATTTTGGAAACCATACATCAACATTATTCACACTAGGCTATGGCACAGCTGTATACTTCATCACGATTTCCATAAACGACATATTACAAATTCTCCATTTTGTTGATATTGACATGACGAAGATGTACACGATCTCTTTCTTGCTTGTAAAAAAAAACCCACTCCAAACTGGTCCTGAATTTTAGGGGAAAATGTATTTGATAAGTATCTGCATAAATAGTTTGCAAAGATACGAAGAAATTCATCTGCATATCGAACACAAACATGAACGTAGATCTAGATCTTTTATACCGATGATAATTTCTAGTACAGTGTAGTAAGTGGGACTCCCTCTCTACTGGGATTAGAAATGTTTATTAAATCTGAAATTTTAAAACATAAATAAAGCGCAAAGCTAAATCACCATCATTTTATTTTAACTACAGTGGTAGGAGTGGTACATGCAGGTTATAATTATGTACTATGAACAATGATCTAATATCGCAAGTCCATTGTGTTCATATGGAAAGGTAGAAGATGCACAACACTATTTTTTCTCAAAAAATTTGCAAAGGCTAAGAAAGATTTCTTCGGTCAATTTTTAAGACTCGATAAAATTCATACGGTTGGCACCCATATGTTTTTATGGGGGAATGGTTCGCATGATGTTGCAGAAAATTAAAAAGAAAAATATTTTGTATTTTTCAACGAAGTATTAGAAAATTTGGTAGATTCAACTAAGCTTTAAATTGAAAATGCTCTCATGCAAACAATATAACATGTATTATACATAATGTTCTATAGGAACTGTGACATAAAATATACATTCTTAGTAATGGACATGCAACGTAACTGCGTACATATGAAAATGTCCTTGTAGAAGTTTTTTGATCAATCCATATTTTACGTGATTTATTATTCCCCCCCCCCCCCCCCCCCCCCACTTATTTTTTAAATGCACTTCGATCTTTGTTTCTTTGCGACAAAGCTGGACTGCATTCATCGTGAGCACCTTGTGTATTTCGCTCTATTGTTCCCATGAATGAGAAAAAAACCCCGCAATTAACATGAAACTAACAATAAATATATACACGGAAGGATTAACTGGACCGGTATACACAATCATGCTACCTTATCACTCGTAACAACACACGCAGTATACACTACCGTGTGGTTCTGTTATCTTGTTTCAGTTTTGTTAAACCTAGTTAATTTTGATAACGATATGATATAAAGTGCTTAATTTTCGTTTCTTAATTAACTCTCATATATTTTTTTTAAATTCGTATTTGAATCATTGTATATTATTACCTTTAAATGTTCCAAACTTGGTTTAAGTTTTAGCACTGCAGAAATCATATGGAATCACAGTCTATAGTTCCCGCCAACTGAAACTTGACGGAAACTATATAATCGTTTATGCATTGTGGAACCCAAGTATTGGATCATTCCTGAGAAGATTGTCAAATTATCACATTCTGTTTTGTAAACAAGCTTGTATAAACTGGATAGGCTCTTAAAAAGTTTAAAATTGGTTTTTACAGAAGAATACATAGGAACATCCTATAGGACTCTTCTCAAAAATCACACGAAAACAGTTTTTGTCTTCTCCTGTCTATCGCCTTGAGGATTACGAAACATATTTTCAGTCTGTTTCCTTGTCTATACGCAACTTTAATCCTAGTCACAACATTTCAACTTTACAACAAAATGGCTATATGGAGTGGTCTTAAATGTCAAAGCTCTGTGACTGATAAAGGTCGAGGCTATTTCTTAAGGTCAAACAATCCAAAATTGTATTTGCCACGATTCTCAAAGTCGGGACATGAATGGTACTGAAACTTTACATAGAAAAATATGAATATGATAACATGTTTTCTTATTCTTGTCAGTGATTTCTACTATTTTCGTTTTGGAAGCGTTCTGATCCTCTGTGTAAACTTAATTCTCTTGATTTGTGCTCACTAGCAAAATTGGTTCGGTAAAGAAATCGAATATGTTAAAATTCACGACTAACCACAGATGACATACAATTCAAAAACCAGAAAATAAAGTGGAAGCTAACCTGATTTCCATTGTAGGACATCTGACTGCAAGATGCTGTTGTACTCTGGGACAGAAATGTGTTTTTCGGTCGATTGATTTAAATTAATAGAAAACATGCAAACTTTGCTAAATGCACTCTTAAAAATAGTAAATGTGGCGACAATGTAGGAAATAGAACTGATAATCGGTCAAGAAGAACGCTAATCAAATACATCTTATTAGACGATTTATGACAGTCGTTACTGGAAAAGGTAGTTTTTAAATATAGTTTTAAGGGAAGTATTATTGTTAATACACACCTATTTCAATTTACCTGCGTTTGGTATTCTGTATTTTAATTGTCTGTCAAATTGAATAAAACCCGCACTATTGATATACATAGACGAGGTAAGGAATTAGTATTGTATGGTGGACTTATCATTAACTAACACAAATTATTATTATTATTATTATTATTATTAACTAACACAAATTACAACTTCTCCCCTTAGTCACCTGAGTCACTCCGACAGGTAAGAGCCGCTGTTAACGTCCCTGCAATCCCAGTATACCTCAGACTCTTACATCAGAATGTCATTTGTCTACGAGTTCGTTCCCACTGAAGTTTAGTCGGAAGGACTTTTAAGCAAAATCTACACAAATATATTAATCCTAATTAATATTAGTACTTAAGTCTTTCATTACCGCTAAATTACTTTTGTCTAATCGCCTGAATCCTACTTACTATCCCTTGAAAATGCTAATATCGCATGTATTCAATTCTATTTGAATCGATATAACCGGTCGCGGTAGCTCAGTGGTAGAGCGTTCGTTTCGTAACCGGGAGGTCGTGAGTTCGAGCCCCATTCATGCCATGGCCGAGGCAAACCAAATACGTTAACATAGATAGCGATTGCACCTTCGTCTTGCCTCGGCATTTAGAAGTGAAAATCACGGGTCTTTCGGATATGACCTTAAAAAGAGGTCCACTTTCGTGGCAGGCGTTGGCACGTTAAAGAACCCTCACTGCTACGGCTTGAGCGCTAAGCATAGATCTAACTTTGTGGTACTTCACCTACAGCTGGTGACGTCTCAATATGAGTGAAAATTTCTCCACATTTCTTCAACAAACAATCTAATCGGTGCACAAAATTTGCTATGATTTGAGGGAAGTAACATTTTTGGATGGATTTTACAGAAAACGAAAATACCGCTTATAGTGCTGCAAAACATTTGTTTATTAAATCAGAGATTATTTTTCGAATCTGTCACGTGTGTCCAAGAAATTCAGTCATGTCTTTATCAACGCTACTTTATTGAAAATTTTCTTGCCTCTACTGAGTTTCATTTTTCGTTTTTGTAACTTATTTTATATTCCATTCTGTATTGTTAACTTAATCGCCTTTCTTGTTCGTTGGCTCTTGTTTCGATAATACAGAATATGAGTGTTCTGTGTGCGACGTACGTTAACAATTGAATATATTAAAATTCTTGATAACTACCATTCCAATTTTCAAAATTGGTATGATGTATCTTAAACAAAAAGGGGACATAACTTGTAAATTTTAGTACTCTTACACTCCTGAGGTCTTAGAGGCGGGTCTGAAACTTCTTGTTTACAGCTACACGTTCGCAAGGAAGACTAAATACACAGTTAGTAACAGGCATGCATCTACTAAAATTATATATTTCATGGTGCCGGAGGTAGAGGTTCTGACTCCAGGGCAGGGCCAAACTTGGCGTATAGGATTTATGTCTAAAATATTTGAACAAGAAAGCAACTTGACGCAAGCGTTAGGTATCAGGCCGCAGAAGACAGAAAAAATAATTCTATCATTATTATTATTTATTTTATCAGATCGGATCATACTGACATTATGCATTTTGTGTATCACTACAACATGAAGAGTTAATTGTGAAGTCTTACTTTAATTAGTCAGTAAAAATTAGATAGTAGAGAAAATTTTACGCAGAAGATAAACAACTTTACAAGGCATATATGTTGGGAGGTTTTACTTGTCAAGACTCGACTCCCTCATCACCTCGAGATCACTTAAATATATTACTAGTTGTGTGAATCCGGAAAAATAGTATTGAATCTACAAAACACACCTTTATTGTATTTTATGAGCGAATAGTGATAGAAATGAAATAAACTGAACTCGAAATAAACGCAGGACAAATTGACAATATAATATCTATTATTAAATTTTATATAGTACGTTTAATTTATCTATCTAGAGTTTATACAAATCAAACACTAAAATTAGCAATAACTTCTATCCCCGATTAAATACTTCCAGTGTTTTTTGGAAGAAATCATTTTTAAAAAAAACTATATTTACATTAATCCCGCAGAAACGCATGTACATTTAAAAAAAACCCATATCAGGATTGACCGCGCTCTTGCGTGGCCTGCAATAATATCTCCTTTATTGTTATTGAAACTAAATAGATACTTAGAAGGAACATATAGCCCGTTGCAAAATTGTAAATTTCAAGATCCCAGGGTGTGGGGATTAGGTTCCAGGATAGGGTCAAACTTATCATAATAATCATTGTCTTTATCATTTGAAAGACTTCCTTTATATTGCTGATATTGTTGATAAACTACATGCATATTTTGAAAAAGCAGAACGAAATGAATGTACTAAGATTGTGAATTTTGGGATATTGACTGTAGGGTGGTCCCAAATAGACATACAGCCTTAATATGAATTAAGAAATACCTTTCATGTTTTGAACGTATATGAGATCAAGCAACCTGAGCTTCTGCATATCGGCATATTAAATGGAGTGCATTAGTCATTTCTTATAGTGAAGTTTTAACTTGTTTGTTATTTCTCTAACAAATTAAGAGTAGGGCAAACACGAAACCCTCGACACATCCAAGATAGGATAAGGTACTTCGGAGGAGTAAACATCACCTGTTGACCGGACACACCCGCCTTGAGCTCGCTATCTTGATTAGAAGTAAACTCGTATCCTTTCAAAACTTGAAAGCCATTTCTTAAGAAAAAAAAATTGAAGTTTCCTTTCTGTGAGGGTTTATGAGAATCTATTTGAAAATGACTTCCATATGCTGCAGATGTGTCTGGATAACTACACAACTGTAGAAAGCTGTGTCGTACAATATTTAACTGGCATCCTCAGAAGAGAAAAGCTGCTACAACGCAACACTGAGGTTCCATACTGGTGAATACACATTAACAAAATCTCTCTCTCTCTCTCTCTCTCTCTCTCTCTTTCTCTCTCTCTCTCTCTCTGAATTTCTCAATCATAAAACACCCCAATATCAGTGTGTTGGAATTACTTGTGAATTAAAACTCATAAATAAAGATCATTATTAGAGTTATACAAATGTAAATACTCTCATTAAGGAATGTCTGTAATTGATTAAAATGATAATTGATAATAGTTTATTAGAGTGCTTGTCATGGTAAGAACGAATTGCTATACAGAACGAAGACACAGGTGACCTTCTCAGTTGAGCTCCATTATCTTCTTTACAAGAATG
>JAMZEH010000080.1:6175000-6205000 GCA_024699665.1 Ostrea denselamellosa
TATTCTGTAACGCTGCCTTGCATCATTTCCCGATTCACCACAGAAATTTTAAGTTTCTACCAACAGATCCTTATAATTAATGCGAAATGAATTAGAAATGAATTCAATATGATCTAACATCTATTGTTTTGTTCAATTACTGGGCGTCTGTCAGTGATCTAAAGTAGGATGTCTTTGCATTTAGTTAACATAAAAAATTCAAAGTATCGGATTTAAAACAGTTGGGGTGAAATGTAATTTCATTGTAATAGATATTTTTAACTTTCCTTGTTGATGATATCAAACAACTAGGAGTAGAAATGTGGCTCTGTTCCTTTAGAGACCTTTGCAATCCGCCGAATTATTGGATATGTTCCATGTTTTTTGAAAAATCACATTAGACTATGGCAGATTATTGTCATTTATTTTGTTTTGATTCGTGGTTTGGTTTTAGAAATATATTGATTTATATTTCATATGCATAAAAATTGAAAAGTGATTACAGTCAGGAACATGGACACACAACGTTCATCAATGATGGTGTTTGAGAACTGATTGGTTAGGCAGTTCAAGGAAATCGTTTACTTAAAAAAAAAAATCTTGTCTATTCGTAATTTTAATGTTGAATGAAAAGAAACATACATCTAATTAAATGTAAAATTCTAATTTCCGCTAATGCGCAAAACACACAGAAACAGCCACTCATCACTTAATACAGTGATCGTTATGTTGTATCTGTATGGTGTATTTTAATACTATCTGTGACATGAACTTCAATTGAAACAATGTACTTTTCATATTTTCATATATTCATATTTTTCATATTTTCATATTTTCATTTTTTTCTAATCTAAACAATTTATGGTTCGCTTTTTTTGTTTTAGCAAAAGCGCGGTACATTTTGACAGATCCTGTCCTTTGTCCAATAGAGTTAAAAGCGAATACAAAAATGGAGAAAATAAACACGCTTGTTCGTAAAACATTTCTTTTTAGGACTGAGATTTTCCAAACCACTTACAAACTTTGTGATTAAAAAATACAAAACCAATGAAATGCCATTCCTGAAAATAAAGAATAAATACAAAATGTTCAACAGTCATTCTACAGAAGAAACATTTCCTTTCCTGCAGGTGTGGCTATAGCATAATGTAACTGTCACGTCGAAGTTCATACTTCGAGAATCGTATTGGCTCCTAGCAATTCTTTGCCAAAATAAATGTAAAGCATATGCTTTAATTATGGAACAATGTGTGATATATACTGTAATAAGCATGCACAAATGTAGAAATTTATGCAAAGCAAAATCACAGTCCTGTTGGAAAATGTAATGAACGTCCATTTATCTCATCAAAATGTCAAGCGTTACAGGAAAATGGGGGATATTATAATTGAAACGAGAAATCAAACGCTTTCAATAAATTTTAGTACATTTCATTTAAGGTGTGAAGGATGAGTTGATATTTAAATATAGTTTAATGATCATTCTTACTTTCCTAAAGTAGCAAGAAAAGGCTGTTTTTAATCACATTAACGAGATGTGGATTTTACAAAGCTATTTATAGTCAGGGAAATCCACAAGGACTATTTTCGCTACTAATGGAACAATGCGTCAGCCATACATCCTTATTTCTCATGGTGGCCTAAATGTAAGAGATTTTGATGAATCATTAGTTAGTCATTCTATACGGCTTGCTTCAAGATTTTAGACACTAGAAACATGGACCTCCAGTGTTGTACATTTTATTAGTTACAGTTGGGAATACTTTACTTTTCTGTGGTCCTATAATGTTAAAGTCCAGTTCCACATTGAAATATTGTTTTTAAAATTGAATCACAAATTAATTAAACATTGGGACTTTTTGAAATTACTTTAATTCTCCAAGACATTTAAATATGAATTGTAACATAAAGGAACAGTGAACATTTTTTTTCAACATTAAAGTAAATTTTTTTTCCTAGTTTAAAATCTAGATTTCTAATTAGAAATCAATCGATCGAGAAACACAGAAACTACAAGAATCGAAAGTAAATGAAAGGGCAACAGAGACTGTCATCTATTGATATAAGACATTCTTCATGTATCTTTTAGAACGATGAATGAATTTGTTGATATATTCTAGAAGTGTGACATTGTCAAAGAATGGATAGATACGCAACTTAATTACTTTTTGTACAATATCAAAAGTCGGTAAACATGTTACTGTTTAAGTTTTAAGGTGTTGTAACCTAAATTAAGAAAACGTCAATCAAGACTTAGTATGATACAAATATTGTTTAAGCCCGGACTTAAAATGTAGGTTATGATTTTTAAGCGCGATATGATAAAAGTAAAGATAAAGGACAACAATCTTATTAACTCCTATAAGGAATACAAAATTAAGACTTGGGCAAACACGAACCCCCTGGACATACCAGACGTGGGATCAGGTGCCTATGTCTAGGAGGAGTAAGCATCCCCTGTTGACCGGTCACACCTGCCGTGAACCCTATATCTTGATCAGGCAAATGTAGTAATCCGTAGTCAAAATCAAATCAAATCACCCCCCCCCCCCCCCAAAAAAAAACCAAACAAACAAACAAAAAAAAAAAAAAACCAAAAAAAAAAAACCAAACAAACAAAAAAAAAAACAAAAACAAAAAAAGAAGAAGAAGGGCCTAAGAATGGGTATGAAACACGTCAAACACATCCGGATGCAGAACATGCGCAGGACGGTAATACAAGATCAAAATGACCTTTGATGCATCCTCTAAAACTTCCTTATGAAACGTACAGACTTTGAAATATTACCCAAATAAATCAAACTGGCCAGCTAAATTAGGAGGGCAAACATGTCGTCATAAGGGACCTTTTCAAAATTGATAGCATTGAATAATGAGGCATGTATTTAGATTGATATTGTAACAATAGAAGCACGTTCCACATCTCAATCTGTTTTCGATGTCGTACATTGATAGGTTAGTTTTATAAATCCTCGATTTCCTCATTTAGAAATAAACCGTGAACTTTTACGTAAATACCATTATGTTTGTTAGATTTGTTTAAACAATATTTATTTAAGAAATTAATTTAACTGAAAATACAGAACATGAGGGTATACTGTTCATGAAACGTATGCCGGCGTAGAGCGTTGTAATGCATTTTCAAAAATAATTTATTTCTTATATCTACATTAGACTTTCATTTGTGTCAAAAGTCCCAACCGTTCAAGTCCGGGTTAGAATGGGTCCTCAATTCCCCTAGCTTGTCGTAAGAGGCGACTAAAGGGGGTGGTCCTTCGGATGAGACAGCAAAAACCGAGGCCCCGTGTCACAGCAGGTGTAGTACGACAAAGATCCCTCCCTGCTCAACGTCCGTAAGCGCCGAGTATAGGCCTAAATTTTGCAGCCCTTCACGGTAATGGTGACGTCTTCATATGAGTGAAAGATTCTCGAGAGTTCAACAATATACAACCAACCCAACCGTTAAAATAGCGCTCTATATTTATAAAGTTTCATACGCGCATTGTTCACAACTGCAACGCATTAAATGAAGAGTTTTCATTACAATTTTTGGAGATAAAGGTATTGGAAAAGTAAATATTTCATAATAATCAATACATTTGTATGTAATGGGGATTGGGAAACATTAACTCCGCTGTCAAGGAATTTAACAAACGAGAGGTTGATACTATGAAATATTACAGACATTGATCAATACAATAAAACTGAAAGTGGATCATATGACAATATATATAACCGTGTAGCTTACATAGAATAAGACATATATAAGTGATAAATTTATAAGATAGTCCTACACGTGACTTGGGCAATCATTATACACAATACGTAAAAGAAACACTGTCGTTGTCTGTGTTATCTTGCAGTTATTTGAAGCGAAAGAAAACCAAAAATATAAACAATGCTGTTATAAAATGTCAGATAGGGTCAGCCTAGCCTGATGTCTAACAGGGATGAATGCTAATTCAATCTACCAGCCAATTAATCTGGTTGATAACCAACCATACTCAGAGCTACGATAAAATAAAAAGGAACACGTGAAAACGCACAAAAACTATGAATATATCTATTACATATATGTACTTTATCGATTACAGAATCTAAGGAAGAGGCAGTTTAGATATTTTTTAAGATATAAATCTTTCCCCAAAAAATCTTTACTGTTAGTTACTATGTTAACCTGAGTTTAAAATTATTTCATGTCTTTTTTTTTTTATGTATTTTCTGTTCTTTGTTTTAGTTTGATTTACATGCAAAGCACTTTAGGGTAATTGTGTTATTAGATAAAGCGCTATATAAATATTGTATAGTGGTAATAACTCTCGTGTCCTCACTATTTGACAGAAGTCTCATTAGCACCTTGCAAAGACAAGGAATCTATTCAATGGAAAGTCTTTTCTGTTTGTTTTTGGTATGTCAACTTTTAGATCAGCAATTCATTTAGTGTGAATTCGACTGTCTTAAATACAACAAAAAATGAGGAGGATCAAAATATTTGGTTTTTTCTTTGCTACGTATGAAAGCACTTCTAATAAAACGCATGAAAGTCATTGAAATCAAAGCCAAATGAATTTATTGTGTGATTTTACTATCTACATTAATTTTTTTTAAAAATTGTTATCATTATCTGGAAGGATGGGGTGCATTGCATAATTGACATGCTTTTCATCATTTAAGAATATTTTATTTTTATTTTATTTAAAAGTATGGTCGGGCTTTCATTTAAAACGCCCATACTATTCGTCTCTTCGCGACGGATTGGCGGGGGTTATACAAACACGTAGTTAATGATTGAATGAGTTACGTTCGTAAAAGCATCAGGTGTAACGTCATTTTAATTAATACGCGACGCTTTTGTTTTCAGTGTATTGATTTCGATAGGTGTTTAAATAACCGTTTAGAGATACATATGAAGAGGATTTTAATTAGTTAAGCTTCTGAAACTTCTCAGCCTATCTTATAAATGTCACTATCTTGTTCGTAAACAAGCTGTGAATTTCTAATATCATTGGCAGAAAAAATATTGTTATGTAAGAACATATGCTCATAAATATTGTTTTGATTCATTGGAATTCGACATGACTTATATACTGGTCGTCGATTTATTTGTGACACATATATGTCAAATTGATAGATACATGTAGGTGAATTATCTCTGCAGGTTTTAACATTTATGATTTCAAGGCAGGTTTTTAATTTGTGCAAGAGATGAAATAAGGGGAGGGGGGTGCATTCAAGGAGTTGCTCATATTGTTGTTAGAACAAATCTTTATTTTCTTCAAACACTTTATAAAATAGCATTGGACTGATGGAAAATATGTGGAGGTTGCTTGGTGTCGGGTTTTAATTTTATCAATGTCTTACTGGGGCCCAGGAAATCTATTGTAATCTGAACGGAGAGGACGTCATTGGTCCTGGAACCAGTCACTTCGTATATATTTCAGATGTGGCACAGAAACATTTGCTAATCAATTCAAAGGAAATAGAAATGAGGATTGGGATCAATTGTATGTTTCGAAAGTGTTAATATTAATAGTTGTTACTCCGTGTAATACAATGACATGTCGAGTCGGGCAATGTTACACTGGGTCCGACCTACAAAAAGAAATGGATAAAACTACGGTAAAAACGTAATTACTGCAACAGGAAATATACGGAGGACAGATATTCAGTTTCAAATTTTCCTCTATTATTTAAAAAAAAATATTGTAAGCTTCCATTTCAGGTAAGTCCTTTAACAACCATAATGTTGCAATATTAATCATAAATAAGAACTGTACGCATCTAAATGGCTGTATTCGCTTCACGTGACAATTTTCCGTATTTATCCAATAGATTTGTGACGTCAAGACGATGACCGGAACTAATGACATACATAATATTGGCGCGACAAAGAGTAAATTGATTGATTGATTGATTAAATATTGTTTAACGTCCCGTTCGAGAATCTTGCATTTTTTCCAATATTTGATATGGCCGTATTCTAATGATTCTATGAATTGAATCAAAATCGATTTATTTGAAGTTAGGCAATTAATTCACTTTATGCACATAACCCAAAGAAACATTAAAAATTAACGGTTTGCACTGTGTAAACAAAATTTATAGAACAGTGTGATTAGATTTTGGGATAAACTATAAAACTATCAATCATTTTCTTAAAACCAAAGAATGCTAATGAAATGATAAATGAGCATATTATCATACAAGTTTCGTTCTACTGACATTTGGTACTGCGCTAAGGTTTACCACATTCACACATTTATTTGTTATCGAGCCAATAAAATCCGAAGAAAAAGTTATGAAAGAAACGGTTCACATTCACAAATTAGCTTAAAATTTGTTAGTTCCTGCAGGTGTGAATTCTCGAATGCAATGCATGTAGGTCGACAAATCTAACATCCTTTTTTCAAATGATTTCTTTAACATTTATTTTGCTAGCACACTCTGAAAAGACAATAAAACGTTTAACGCATAGCACAGTATTTTCTGGGAATTTGATTTGGTTTAAGCACTATGTTGATGAACAATATAATAACGTGATTCATTTTTTAGCAAGTGGAATTTTCAATGTAAAGACCTTCAAAAGACACGTCTGCGGCTTTCATCCCATTCGTTGGATGTAACAACTGGTTTCATAGAAGTTTGACTATGCTCATTGCTATTTGTGAGATCTAGAACAACTGGTTTCATAGAAGTTTGACTATGCTCAATGCTATTTGTGAGATCTAGAACAACTGGTGTCATACAAGTTTGACTGCTCATTGCTATTTGTGAGATCTAAAATAACTGGATCCAGAGAAGTTTGACTATGCTCATTGCTATTTGTGAGATCTAGAACAACTGGTTTCATAGAAGTTTAATACAACTCCCTTCAATCCTTCTCATATGTGATGACTGGTGTGTTGGAGAATGAGCATGTTTTAATGCATGCAAACCATTTAATGTCTGTGGTATACCTACTATGTCAGGACTGTCACAAAATTGAAAGAAAGCTGGCATTTTAAAGGTCTAGATATGATGTATGTATTTTTTAAAACTAGAAACAGAAAAAAAAACACACAATGCACGTCAAAGGAATCATTAGATGTTTATTTACTTCTAGCATTTGATTGAATATCTGTGAAATTTGAATATGATAATCGAAACTGAATTATATCAATTTCTGCTTATCGCAATTTCATATTAAGTGGGTGCATATAAAATGTTAATATATTTGAATACCACATAATACTTTTATATGAGAGAGAGAGAGAGAGAGAGAGAGAGAGAGAGAGAGAGAGAGAGAGAGAGAGAGAGAGAGAGAGAGAGAGAGAGAGAGAGAGAACTGATTTATATGAAAGGTACGATAATTTTGTTTGGAAATATTCACTCTTGGCATGAATGTACATGGTTATCGCGTTTGATTGTATGATTTAAAACGAAATATGTGCCTAGGTTATTGGTATTATATAGGGGGTGGGGCTTATTGTTAAAACAATGCAATCATGGTGCTTATACAGTCTGTACATATATGTGTGCATAACTGGCAAAACCGATAATACAGAAGTTATTCTATTGGTCGAATATAGTTCTCTATCCTACTAGTACAAGCATCCTAGATATCTACTCATAATTAAACTTTGTCTCACTGGTCACAGTATACTGGTGGTCAAAACGCTTGCTTCACGGCCTGGGCAGTCCGTGTTTGATTCTCGATCCCGATCGCCGCAGCTATTGTAAGACATTTAAAATATTACAGAGATGGTTCTTTCACCAAGCGCCTGGCATTAGAAGTGAGAGTCACCGATCTCTCGGATATGACCTTAAATCTAAAATGAAGGTCCAGGGTTATGTTAGGCGTTTGCATGATAATGAACCATCACTGCTATGGCTGTAAGCGCGTTAGTCAAAATTTGTGGTACTTCACCTACAGCTGTTGAATTATTTTCAAATAAGACGAAATACAACAAACGAAAAATTCCATATTCATAAATATAAAAGTTTTCATTTACATGTAAAGTTGAATAATCAGTGTTTTATCAAGAAATGAATTAGATCGAAACAACCTATGTTTATTTTTGACTAACATTGCAAAATGTAAATATTGTGTTATAGATAAATATTGTTATACTACAATATATTTTAACATTTATATTTAGCATACAGTCACGATACAATAGAATATCCATTGCAATAAGTCCATATAATGATAGATGTCTTCTTGTTCTTAGAAATAGCAAGACAAGGGATATGTCATGGAATGTATAGCTAGATTTAGCTTGGTTGCAAATATGCAAAATATCTCTAGATATCTCTAATTTTAGTATTTCATATCTATTTATCATTTATAATTCTAATTTCAGGCTATCAGCGAGTAATCCCCACTCTGTTTCAATGCAACAAAACGATAATCATGAGAAGGTGAAGATAACGAACAGTGATCAATCTCATAACTCCTTTAAGAAATAAAAAATAAAGAGTTGGGCAAACAAGGACCCCTGGAGGTGGAATCAGGTGCCTAGGAGGAGTAAGCATCTCCTGTTGACCGATCGCACCCGCCGTGAGCCCTATATCTTTATCAGGTAAACAGAGCGATGGACGCAGTGACAGTAATAACGACCACATACTTTGCGAAATGCTGACTTCAGACGAGATTGTTATTAAAATCAACATATTTTGTTAAATGTATTAAAAACTGAAGCGTGATTTTGAAGAAAAAGAAATCCTCTTTTGAACGGGAACTTGGAGTATAAGTAGGGTACCAAATGTTGAATTAATTCAAAGTTCTTTTAAAATGCAGCTATAATAATGCGCCTTACAAATAAAGACAATGTTGTTACAAGCTTTGTCAGCTGGAACCAATACATAGTCCTCACATGTAGCCTATCTAATTCTTTCATCACTTCTGGTTTACTAAGTACAGAAGAATAGGTGGTATGCACTTTTGATTTAATGTGTCTTATACGAGACTTTAATATTCGTCTTATGGTTTTTATCCATACTGACAAGGTATCAAGTTCTTCCTTTTCATATTCAGCCCATTGCCTGACATAATCTTCAACAAAAGCCATAGAGATGAAGTTCTCTTCCTTGTTTAACGATTGGGGCTCTCTGAATATCGGACCTGACATGATCATTTTCAACTATATCGATATCATCAGTAATGACAAGGAGTTATGAGATTGATCACTGTTCGTTATCTTCACCTTTTGACTCCATTGCGTAGACAACGTTAGAAGATTTACAAGTCAAATTTTCCACATTTTTGGGTTCTGAACCTACGTCCAGTGAGATTACTAATAAAACGGCGAAGCCTTTATGAATAAACCATCACGTCTTCCAGTGTAGTTAATCCGCGGCAGGGGATCGTTCTAACGCAAATTAAACATAAGCCCCCTAGCCTGTAAGAAAGTATTCTATGTATGGTGCATTGCAATAAATCAAAACGTGAAATTGACAAATAAATCTCAGAGACATGCGTCAGTATTATGAACGGTAATCCTGGAAAATTCAGAATGATTATTCGTTGACTGGCCATGCCTATTCTCGGCTGTATAACGCTTGCTCGTGATTTCCGCCGTCATTCCTCGTGATTTGGAGTTCCCTCTGCTTCTGAAGGGACACGGCACCGAGTTGCATAACAAAAGACTGTCCTACACATTGTTATTATGTTTGATAGTGAGCAGGCTTACCACTCCATACACATGGCAGTTTTCTTATCCAGGTGTAATGTCATCTGATTTGGTAGATCCCTACCATCCCTGCAAGGGGTATCATCATGGGAAGGGTAAACGGCTTGTTGTTCGCCTTTGTAGTCGATACTAATCAATACCTAAACCATTAAGGATCCACCATGTAGATGCATGTGGCCAAGTTCAAAATTACTATATTCAATGCAGCAGTTACTTGGCTCTTTTTTAACCAAAACAAATATCTATCCTTTCGCATACTTAACGCTTTGTGTGCTGGGTTGTACATAAGGTCATTCCAGAGTCTTCAACTGTTGTCTGTTTTAGGTCCAAAGTTGGATCTATCTACATGTCTGTCCTCTCTCTTTTATCTCATTCTATTTGTTTGTTTGTTTTTATTTATAGTAGCCTGAGCAATTTTTCAGCTATCCGGCGACTGTCACTATTACCGGTGACGGGGCTGCAAATTTAGACCTATGCTTAGCACTAATGGCTTTTAGCAGTGAGGGTTCTTTTACGTGCCACACCCGTTGCGACACGGGACCTCCGTTTATAAGGTCCCATTCGAAAGACCCGTGACTCTCACTTCGTAATGCCGAGCTCTTGGTGAAGGAGCAATCACTACCTATTTTAACGTCTTAGGTTTGACGCGGCCGGCCCGAGCGGGGCTCGAACTCACGACCTTCCGTTCACGAGGCGAGAGCTCTACCACTGAGCCACCGTGATCGGTATATCTCATTCTAAGTGGGTCGTATCCACATCCCATTTGTTATTCCCCTATGGAGTCCATCGCAACCCTAGAGATGGAATCTGGATGCCTCCCCAGAACATGACATATCCATTTCCATCTCCTTCTGTGAATCTCTATGAAGAGTGACTGGGTGTATGTTCTCTTATAAAGCCAGAAGATGCATAGTATTCTAAGGCCATATTTACGAAAGTTCGTAGACGTAAACGTAAACGTAGGATTTACGTCTGACTTAAGATTAGAGTTACGTACTAGTAAAATGGTATTCACAAAATCGTTCGAAGCCGCAAAGGTAACTTACGAATTCTTAAATGTACGACTGCACGTACGCGTGCGCAGCGGCTATTTTCACTTCGAAGATAAGTTGTTTCTGTAGGAATAACCTATGTTTTACCCTGACTAGGCCCTAAAGTAATGTTAATAAACCTTACACGTATTCTGTACATGGCATTTGTATCAGGCGTCTTGTCCATTTTGTTCTCAATCTATATATAGTGCTTGTATCTTAATATATAAAAAATAGTGGGTACATATACCTATGTGTTACTCATTGACATATGTTTTTGTGCCCTTTATTTACATATTAAATCCCAAACACCTAAACACAACGTACTTGTGCTACAGGTAGGTCTTCACAATAGTTACGAAAATCTACGTTGTTTTCTGAAGTTCGACATGTCGGTACCATAATATGTAAACCGGTCGAGGTAGCTCAGTGGTTAGAGCATTCACTTCGTAACCGGGAGGTCGTGAGTACGAATCATGGCCGCATCACACCTAAGACGTAAACATAGGTAGTGATTGCTTCTTCGCCAAACGCTCGGGATTTAGAAGTGAGAATCATGAATCTTTCGGATATGACCTTAAAAACGGAGGTCCAGTGTCACGGTAAGCGTTGGCACGTTAAAGAACCCTCACTGCTACGGCCCTGAGCGCTAAGCATAGGTGTAAATTTGTGGTACTTCACCTACAGCTGGTGACGTCTCAATATAAGAGAAATATTCTCAACGGGACGTAAAACAATCAATCAATGAATTATAATATTTAAGATACAACATGTAGCAATGTACATTATTGTACCTCATATTAATAATCATTCGTGTAAGAGAATCTTTGTGGTCAAGTCACTTGACCGTCGTGTGTGCCCTTCAAATCCTCGAGTTCCCACCTACGCAGTTTAGTGTGACATCACAATACATCAAAGTCATTTCATCATATTTCTTAAAATACAAAAGGAATTTATGTACATTCAGGGTGGGATTAGAACTTCCCGATATACCGTTTTTTTTCAGCTGACTTTGGTTGATATACAGATCAGATGTAAGCGATCAGAATTCAGGAAGGAAGGAATGATAAGAAATTATCATCATATTACTCTATTTCGCTGCTTGTACATTTTAATACATTGACGGTGACACCATTAGGAAGAACTTGAATACATTTATAAGGTATCCAGTTTCAATTGCATTTCTGTAGCTCTTCATTTATTCGGTATGATAAAAATATATTGCCTGCAAAATACCCGAGACTACTCAAGGTTCAGTTATTACCTATTTGTGTGTCTTAGGTTTGACGTTGCCAATGATGATACAAAATTAGCTCACTTCCCGGTCACAGAGTAAACGCTCTGCCCACTGATATGAAAGCTCCCTTAAAAAATGCATGAAAACAGCTTAGGTCTCGTCTTAACTTTTACCCGCTACTAAATCACAGACCAAAATTTCCGAAAGCAAACTGAAATAAATCTTGAGTATATATAGTTTACGCATTAAAATAACATTTTAAAAATGTACTGAACTGGCCCTAATTTAATGCAATTTGAAATAAATCCTTGGTTAATCTGGACCTAATTTTCAAAACACTTTCTTTAAGCTTATAAAAATATATTGTTGATTTGATTCCAATTGCCAATGGACTTACTTTTTCTGAAAAAAAATGTATCAAAATGGGTTTTTTTTCAAAATGGGATGTTACAATGCACCACTAAATTAAAAACCCTGCATGCAACAGATGTATCATTAGCTTACATCAAAGAAACAACATTCATCCAACAGACTGTAGGAAGACCTGATCCCAAGACTACGTAGGTACTGTTAATGTGGAACTCCAGCATTTTTAAGTACTTACAGGTATCATCAGATGGTGTTTAACAGATTATTGTTATTGAATGACAAGGTATGAATATTTTCGAGGGCCATCTAAGAAACAGTTGTGCAGAATGTCAAAAATTCTACTCCGTAATCTACCCTCGGAAGTTTGATACAATAAATCATTATTTTAGGTATCTTCACAGGAAGGTGCTCTTTAGTATAATATGCGAATCTTTTATTTTCATCATAGAAATTAAGTAACTATAAGCTTTATGATTAATCGTATTGTTTATAATTATACAGTTGCATTTTTTCATTTCATAATAATCATATCGACGAAATATGTTTTTGGAGTCGAAAAAAGATAAAGAACAATGTGAGGATGAAATTTCCCTCCATATTCACTGAAATTGTGTTATATATGTACATCACTGTTTTTACATTGTGAAAAATGCCTTAAGGAGTATGAAAATTTAAAATTCGCAGCAAAATGATGTGTAGAGAAATGCTGAAAAAAGAAATGCTTTATGAATGCTCGGAAATGTATTAAGAATCCTTGCGATTTTTTTTTTCGAATCGTGGGATTACAAACCATATACAGTAATTTGTCGAATTTCTTTAGACTCCTACGACTGTCCTTGCGAATTTTACAAATATCTGCAAACACCTTACAAACGAAAACATCAACGCCTGCATAAAAAATAATAAACTCATGTCAATGCTCCAAATATAAAAAGCAATTTTCAGAATATTCCAGTGTGGTACAATTCTAATATAAAAATAGCTGGCAAACGTGTTTTTGGTAAAGACTGCCATGAGAAAGGGGTCGGAGTTGCTCAAGATTTTTTTTAACGATGATTGTGATTTCTTAGCCTCAAAAAAATTTCAATGCTCGAAGAAGTATGAGTAATGAAATAAGATAGCATTACAACATTAATTGCAAAACACTTAGAGTTTTGGCTATTGATATACGGTTATATAGTCAAAATAATTCCTAATCCATATATGCCTATATTTTAAATATGTTTTGTAACACATAAAATATTCCAAAACCATGTACAATTTAGATTGATTGTTTATTGTTTTTACGCCACACTCAACAATTTTTCAGTTATCTGGTGGCGTCCAGTTTTTATTAGTGGAGGAGAGAACCCTGATACAATGTACCCGGGAAGAGAACACCGACCTTCCGAAAGTAAACTGGCAAACTTTCTCACATATATCGGCGCGAGCGAGAATCGAACCACGCAGACTAGAGGTGAGAGGCCTTGTGATTTTGAGCGCAGTACTCTAACCACTCGGCCACGGAGGCCCCTACAATTTAGAGGATACCCTAACTTCTATAAGCAAATGGAAAACCGAATCAACCCCGCATCGCGGTAATGATATTTCAGTGCAAGTGAGTTAAAAATGTGTTTTAAAACTTCTGTTCATTGGTTACAAATCATAATATCATGTAGATTCCTTTCAATTGTGTATTACTTTTAAAAATTAATGTTAAAACTGTTGTAGATTCTGTACAGAAAATGTTGAAACAATGGCGTAAAAGGTAGAGATGAAGACATTGACACATAATTTTACTTTATATGATAAAACCCAAACATTGTGTAGCGAGTCCAGTCTTCATATATACAGAAATTCAGAAAGAGTTAGTTTTTAATGTGTACAATATCATATCAGGTGAGATTCCATTGTCTTATGGGGATGCTTACTCCTCCTAGGCACCTGATCCCACTTCCGGTATGACCAGAGGTCCGTGTTTGCCCATCTCTCTGATTTGTATTTTCTATAAGAATTACGAGACTGAATAGGTTTAGTTAACCTCAATGGGCCTTTTCATGTTAAACAGTAGATATTTACTTGTTTGATGCAGAATAAGAAACCACAAACTTTGTTGTTAAAATACCATGTGGAAACTAAGCTGCAATCCAAAAACTTGAATTACACTGCTTTAATAAAATATGGACCAGGTGGAACAATATTTGTGATTGATTTTTAACCAACTACTGACACTTTTATTTATCTTTTTATACTGCAAGTAACCTCAGATGCAATAGCATTACTGAACAATGAATGAATCGGTGTGTGAGAGAGGTATACACGATACTCAATATTTTCGGTCATATATATGTATATTTGCGACAAAAATATTATAACACTATAAAGTGGAATATTCCTATCACACAGATTGCTATCATTTTTTTTTACTTCTAGGATCAACTGTAGACGTGCTTGATTCAGAGGGAGCTTGAAATGGGTTCCGAAAGGAAGGGCAAACACTCGAATGGATTATCCTCAAATGGTCTTACAAAATATCGGCACATGTGTTTTTAAAATTACCTTGTCACTTTAGAAATTTCTCTTTTACTTTATAATATAGGGGTGCATACATTATGAAAGAAATGAAAGAATAGTAATTAAGTTTGGTTCTTAAAATACCTTTGTAAAACATTTCCTTGTATTGCCATGAACCTATTACTCCAGGTATCACAAATACATTTTATAATTGTTGATTTTGTCCTGTATATGCTAGGTTTACAGGCTTTGAGTCATACAAATTAAAATATAATAATGCGTGTAACTATCAACATTCTATATACACAATATCCACCTTTCTGTATCCTTGATATTAGATTGATTGATTGTTTGTTGTTTTACGCCACACTCAACCATTTTTCAGTTATCTGGTGGCGTCCAGTTTTTATTGATGGAGGAGAGAACCCAGATACAATGTATCTGGGAAGAGACCACCGACCTTCCGAAAGTAAACTGGCAAACTTTCTCACATATATCGGCAGGAGCGAGAATCGAATCCGCGCCGACTAGAGGTGAGAGGCCTTGTGATTTTGAGCACGATGTTCTAACCACTCGGCCACGATCGCATTTTAGCCGCATTATAATTCGATCGATCGAGATCTCGAGAGAGATTCATTCGGTATTATGTGTCATTCTTAATTTTTCTTCAAAGTTATTACAATAGATTTGTTTATGAAATGAAAGACAACTCTAAATTACAATAAGAGCGAAACTTTAATTTCTTTGTAGCATTATTTTAACCGTTTGTATTTTCTACCAACACCGTCCTGACTTGCATTGCAGTTGGTTCTCAAAGACAATGGTTTCCGAAATCTAAAGTTTCATTCTAAAGTTTGGCAGATCAGTATCATAATATTTAAAACGCAATACACTGGATATTTCGTCAATCATATATATTTCACAACTCTGCTACAATTAACAACATCTGCATATGGCAAGTAAACGTGTTGCACACATCATATTATTAAATATCTAACAATAAAATGCATAAAATATCAGTACAATACATGTATGTATATGATATTTTAAGAGCAGTGCAATATTGATTATTTATATGGAAGTAATATCATATCTATGGAGAGCAAGTCGAATCAGACCCGTTCTAACGGGACTAATACCTCCGCAGGGCTTATCCATATTGGGGAATATTTGAAATATCGTATAGCTGAAAACTAGAAAGACGGTGTACTAAATCCCTTTGACCTCCATCTAGTCTCTTAAGAACTGTCCGGACAAAATCATGTTTACAGACAGACGAACACGATTGTTCCTTTACACTCT
Source organism: Ostrea denselamellosa (assembly GCA_024699665.1). Classification (NCBI taxonomy): domain Eukaryota; kingdom Metazoa; phylum Mollusca; class Bivalvia; order Ostreida; family Ostreidae; genus Ostrea; species Ostrea denselamellosa. The sequence continues at coordinate 6,191,083 of JAMZEH010000080.1, forward strand.
CTCATAATGCAGTAGTCGGTGAGAGAACGATACAAAATACACACAAGTCCATAAATATGAAAAAAAAAACACCTGTAAAATGAAGAAAAAAAGTCCCACCATGATGAAAATATCAGGTGCACATTTTTATATGATAAAATCTACGCACAAGTTTTTCAGAACATGTCTGAACAAAGTCATGTCTACAGACGGACATGTTGATTCCAGTAAACACTCTAAGCTTTGGCTGTGAGAGTATAATTGAGTTATATTTGAATACGAGGTCCTGACAACAGTACAGGAATCTAAACATAAGGACAAACGTTAGTAAGTCTGAAATATGAAAAACAACAATGTATATTGCCCAAATTTACAACAGTAACTGTTCATCTTGAATATACTGTCCCCTCCGGACATTCAAACTAAGAAAAACGTGTGTTTCTATTCTGCAACTACAATTACAGAATAGAATTTACCAAAAAAACAACAACAAAAACAAAAAACAAACAAACAAAACAAAACAAAAAAAAAAAACAAACAAAAAAAAAACAAAACGGATAAAGCGTGTCTTTAAATTTAAGTGATTTTTTTCCCCACGCAATCGAAACTTCACTTTTGGTTACGTGGCCTCTGTATACAGTGGCGCCTATAATCATTATATACCTCAAAAACTTATGGTCACGTGAAGAATGAGATCAGGCCATTGGGATACCCTAATTAATATATGATAATTACCCACTGATTATATAATGCAATAAATAATTATGAATGATGAAGTATGCTACAATCGCTTTCATCACAACTCTAAAATACACTAATGGGTGTGTCTCATAACTCCATCATACATTCTCATAAACGGTCCGTCTTACTACAATTACGGTTTCTGGGTGATCTGTCTCTGTTTTGTCTACACAGATATCAATGTCGGTCCTTGTGTATCGCTCGGGGAAGACAAACAGGAACATCAGCCCCACGGCAACACTTCCTACCAGGGTCCAATTCATCCAATCTGTGCCTAAAACAGTGTAAGTTTCTTTTGATCGAAATACAGTAAAACATGATTACAGTGAACGCGTTATTGCTGTACTTCCTCTTACAGCGAATTGATTTCATTCCCTGCAGTTTTTAAGACATACTTATCAACTTATTAGATATAACGGATTATGTTTATAACGAATCAAAATTGTTCATCCACCATCACTTCGCTATGAGCGTGTTTTACTGTACATTTACTTTGATTTTAAGGTAGTCATAATTGGATATGTGACTTCAAAATAGTATTTGGCTAGCTCTCGGTATATGTAGAACAAATTTGGATTGTAGTCTAGTAGCTGACAAACCAATATGCATTAGTGAAAAGGTGTACCGTTTAATTTTTGGAAACATTGATACCAAATTCAAATCACAACAATGATTTAATTTTGTTTTGACACCAACCTATACCGGGTATTTGTAGCATGAACAAGAATATAATTCCGAACACGTTGTTGAGCCACGTCAGAAATCCTCCGACCACTCCCTCCGATACAGGGAAAGCGGACTCCGCCCCCAGCTCATAGAACAGGGGTATAGCACCATTCAGAAACATCCCTCCCATAATGTTAGATGCGTACACTTGTGCTGAAAATACATATGCATCGACAAAGTTAAGGTTTAATTTTCAACCGACTGATCCTAGAACTGGAACACACACATAGAAAGGAATATACAATTTGTTATTTCTCAGAATAATCGTACATTTTCCCCACTTTATAAATACATTATTGAAAATAATGAAAATGCATACGATGGGATTCTTAAATAATATGTATTTTATTTAGCTCAAAGCTGAACTCAGTGCAATTTTCAGTCGTACCAAAATCTCTTCATATATATGAGAAATAAAACTGTAATTGAATAAATAATCCCCTAATTTTCAATAGTATTCTTAACCCTACATGTACATAAAACATGTAGCATTTAAAATTCCATAAGTTACTGCTTCCCTTGAATTAAGAGCAAAAGTGAGCTTTGTACATCTTTTCAACTCCTAAAAAGCAGTGGTAAATATCCGACATAGAGTCTGATATAAGAATTTTTACCATCTTGTATCAAAAATCATCCTATGGCAGCATGCCCCCATAGGACACTGTGAGATGTTGATTACATTCTCTTACAGGTATTTTGTCGTTCAAGGTCGATGTTCATAATTTATCACTGAAGAGACATTTTTCGAAATGCGCATCTGGTGCATCAAAATGGGTACAGTTTATGTTTTATATTACAACCACTGGGTCGATGCCTCTGCTGGTGGACTGTTAGTCCCCGAGGGTTTTCGCCAGCCCAGTTGATAAGTACTTCGATACTAGCTTGATAATATGGATAAAAAATTGCTGCCACAAAATTAAGATATTCATTCCAAACTTAAGGATGATCTCCCTCATGCACAGCTCTGATCCTTTGCCGGATTTGGTTCCACTATTTAGTATTTTTTGTTTTTCTCAGCTCTTGCAAGTTATTTCCGATTTTTAACATTTTTGACTTGAGCATCACTGAAGAGACATTACTTGTCGAAATGCGCATCTGGTGCATAAAAATTGGTACAGTTTATGTTTTATATAGTTAAGTTTACCTTAGCCCAACGCATTCTCAACATTTCTTTAAAAAGGGATAATGTCATAAATTTGAAACTTTACCCAAGGTTTCCTTGTACAAACGTTCGGTTAAACATGATCCAGTACTTTCTGAACAAACTTAATTTTCCTATACCCAAGGATACTTTGCAATAAGCTTGGTTGAAAATGGTCCTACGCTTCTTCATCAGATTTTCAAATATAACATCCATTTTCTCACAACACTTAATCATATCCCATTTGAAGACCGATCGTGGTAACTTAGTGCGTAAGGCGCTCGCACTGTAATGGGGTGGGGGGATTGTCTCAAACTTGATTCTTGATCCTGATTTAGCGTGAAACCTAAGACGTTTAACAGAGGTAGTGAATGTTCCTTCTACAAGTACCCGACATTACATGTGATAGTTATGGATCTTTCGGGTATGACCATAAAATCGGAGGTTCAGTAAGCATCGTGCATAGACCAAAATGTTTGTCACTTCACCTAAAGCTGGTGAGGTCTTTCCATGAGTAAAATATTCTCGATTGGGACGTACGACAACATATTAACAACAACAACAACAAAACGTAACGCTCTTTTTCTAGTCGGCGCGTGTTCGAATCTCGCTCACGCCGATATATGTGAGAAAGTTTGTTAGTTTATTTTCGGAAGGTCGGTGGTCTCTTCCCGGGCACATTGTACCAGGGTTCTCTTCTCCACCAACGAAAACTGGATAAAAACCAGATAACTGAAAAATTGTTGCGTGTGGCGGTAAACAACAATCAATCAATCAATCTAAACAAACTTGAATCCCCTTAATCCAAGAATGCGTTGTGTCAAGTTTTGGTAGAAGTTGGTCCATCTGTTTCTAAGAAATTACGTGAAAAATTAATGACGACGACACAAATATTTTCATCAAAAAAGCTCACTAGATTATGGCTTATGCATTTTCATTTTGCTCTATACATCTATTTTAAAGGGTCGTAAGATCATTCGCTTGACTGTGTCCGCCCACAAACAAGAGACACATTATACCGCAAAACTACGGTAATCTCGTGTGTCCGTGACGCTGTTACATAGGTGACGTCATTTGTTTCCAAATTTATTCTAGATATGACTAGTGCATGTATTGCCATGATTATTTCTCACTGGCTAAAATGATCACTAGTTTTGAAACATCCAAATACACGTAGTTATTTTATTTTAGTTAGCTTTAACATGATTTTTGCTCTGCAGATCCGTAAAAAACCCTACAGTACATTATATATAACACAAATTGCAGATCTCATATATACAATAAAGAGATATACTTTCAATACCTTAATGGTAGATTATTTTTCTGTTTTAAAGATCATCACATTTTACGTTACATATAACATATACATTGCTGATCTCAGTTGAAATGAAACGCAAACAGTCAAGAGGATTGATTGATTGATTATTTGTTGTTTTCCGCCACACTCAACAATTTTTCAGTTATCTGGTGGCGTCCAGTTTTTATGGGTGGAGGAGAGAACCCAGATACAATGTCCCCTAAAAGACCACCGACCTTCCGAAAGTAAACTGGCAAACTTTCTCGCATATCAGTAACGAGGAGAAATACTTTCAATACATTAAAGTTGGATTATTTTAGGAGTGTCCGTAAATTATTCACAATCCGATTAAAAGACAGGCAAACTGTAAGATCGTTATGGAACATGTGAAAAGGGATGGACGATCGCAAGTTACAAAAGCTAAGAGCATGCATTGTTTTCTCCGATATAAAACTTGTATAAAAATTTAAAAAAAACCAAAACTCTTTAACAATACAGTGTCAGAGGACTGAAGTGTGATCTAAATAGCTTCCATGAACTTACCTGTGGAGAATGGAATGACCTTGACACAGATAAGCGTGAACCACACAAAAGATCCTGCTGCCAAGGTAAACATCACCTGAAGGAACAGCTTCATATGCCTCATGAACAAATCCGAAAATCTGTGTATCAATCAATAAATATTCTAAATAGATGCTTGTTAAATTGTAATTAACAATGATATCCATACATCGTACGGTTTATATTTCAGTCATTTCTCGGTATAAAATTGTATCAATATCATATTAACATCTTTTTCAATAACAAAGTTTTGAGAGAAAAGATGGTCTTAGGTTATTGCGCATCTTAAGGTCATTTGTTGTAACAGCGGAATCAAAAAGTGTCGATAACGAACTCAATCTCAAAAGTCATATAAAGAATAAACAATTTATGTTAAGGCAAACACAGACCCCTGGAAACACAAGAGATACACTCGGATGCCTACAAAGAGTAAGCATCCCCTTTTGACTGGTCACACCTGCCGTGAGGCCAATGCCTCAATCTGGTTAGCGGATTTATCCGTAAGTAAAATCGGTATGCATAGAATGGTCTAACCATATTGTTGCGAAACACGTCAAACAGCATTCGACCTAATGGAAGATTATATTTGCAAATAAGATCATTGAATCGACCATAGACTCTACTTTTGAAGCCCGTCTAACATCAACTTATTTGTCAGTAGCCTGCCTTGGTATAAAATTGATCATATGCAGAACATGTTCTCGAGCATCAAATCAATTGAAAGACTTACACAACATATGCTGGTTTAAATGAATACTGATATTGTATACAAATGTGATTGTTGGTTGTTTGTTTGTTTTACACGTCCCGTACGAGAATGTTTCCACTCATATTGAGATGTTACCAGTTGTAGGTGAAATACCACTAGTTTAGATCTATGCTTAGCGCTTACGGCCGTAGCAGTTCTTCAACGTGCCATCACCTGCCGCTACACGGGATCTTTAAGGTCATATCCGAAACATCCGTGATTCTCACTTCTAAATATCGAGCGTTTGGCGAAGGAGCAATCACTACCTATTACTACGTCTTAGGTTTGATGCATCCATGACACGAGCGGGACTCCAACTCACAACCTCCAGGTTACGAAATGAATGCTCTACCACTTAGCTACCACGGCCAGTATATTAATATGGGATACTGACGATGGAGAAGAAGTCATCCCGGTTGCCAAAGATGAGTTGTTAATTTGCCATTAACGTCTATATTTATGTAGAAGCTTTTCAGTAAATTCGGCCTCAAAAGAATACAAAGTATCTCAGTCAATAATGGAGCACAATTTGTGTCCATGGGAATTCCAGCAGACTGACTCAGTTGGGGTCCGGGTTAAAATAGGTTTTTGGTATCCAATGCTTATCTTAAGAGGTGACTAAATCAGGTCCATCAGATGAGACCGCAAAAACCGAATGCCTGTGTCACAGCAGTTGTGGTACGATAAAGAACATTTCCTGCTCAAAGGCCCTGAGCGCCGAGCACAGGCCTAAATTTTGCAGCCCTTCACCGGCAATGATGACTTCTCCATATGAGTAAAAAATTCTCTAGTGGGACATTAAACAACAACCAACCAACAAACCAACAGACTGTTGAAAGACCTGATCTCCAAAGACTACGTAAATACTGCCAATGAAGACTCCAGTGTATTTTGATATCAACTTCAAAATACTTGTGCTTAATATATCATTAACGGACTTCTAATATATATTCAAAATGCATTGAACTTATCTGATATTTATCACATCTTCAAATGATGGTTTGGTTAACCTGGACTCAACATTTAACATAATTCCCGTCAAGTCAAAGTGTGTTCCAAAATACATATATATTTTAAAAGATCAAAGTGCGTAATTTTTAAAAGTGGGGCGTTAAAAGGTATCAATGTTGTGAAAATTATGCATAAAACAAATATATCATTTCTGTTCAAATTAAGATAAATGTATCAAACAAATGTGAGTATTATTGTGATATTCTACCTTCCTATTGCGAGACCTGAGACACACCCTGCCATTATGGAGTAGAATCCGATCCAGCCAACTTCAGTCTGAAACGGCAGTGGGAGGAAATCAAAGAAACATTGCTTTACAACAGATCACTTGAAAAACTGAAATTCCTAGAGCATGCTTAAAGAAAACCACGTATCCGGCTCTAATCCATGTATATAAGAACGGAGATTCAGAAGAACAGCGCTAGCAACATTATAGCTAGTGGCATTATCTATTCTTTATTGATTTACATAAGAAGGATTGGAAACAGGATTCAAAAACTTATTAATTTTTCTCTCTAAACGTAATAATTAGTTGTGCAAAGAAATATTACAAAGTAAAATTGCATACGTGTTGTACAAGTGAAAGATGTCTTAGCCATATATTTACTATATTTACCAATTTCTATTTTCCAAATTGACTACAATTACATATAAATAAAAGAACATTGGATTAGGTAGTATCTTAGGTTTTCCTTCCGAAAACTGGCCCTTCCAGTTGGATCTTGAAACAGCTCTGTCACAGTGAATTCAGACAAAAACCCACCTCATCTGACTACAGACTATTTGACTATATTAATATTTCATTGTATGTTTTAATGGGTCATTTTGCATTATCATACCTGTGTGATACATACAGTATGTTCACACATTTTTTCTGCGTCATTCTGACCCCAAACTTGTTAGTTTGTTGTTTTACACAAATCTGTCATTTTCAAAATAAATGACCTTTTTTTCAATTTACATCAATATCCCGTTTTTGCTGCCTTTATCAAATAACAAGCAATAGCTTACTTAGCAAGATTATTTTACCTAAGAAACATAGAAAGTATTTTCTATGAACACTGGTTTCTTGTTTCACGAATTGGAGGATGGATGGTTAAAATCTAGCTTATCGTTCTTCAATTTTCGTAAGTCTAAATTTTATCGTATAGAAGTATTCTCACCTGTTCAATTCCTACAGGTTTCAGAATGACGTCAATAACGGCACCCCACACACCATATACCCCCGCGGGCAGACCGTAAGCCAATCCAATTAACCACACAGCTCTGTTCCTATTATAAATAAGACAAGGTAATTCTATAATGGATGCTTTTGACATTAAATCATATTATTTGGATTTATGTTCTCACTTTCATGCATTTTCCACTTGGTGGTGTATTATACTAGTTTCGATCATCGTGATACTGTTAACAGTAAGGAATTTAAATTGAATAAGCACTGGACTTAAAGCAATAGTGGTATTTATTACATAAAAATAAAACTCGTAGACTACCTGGCAATGTTCATCAGTGCCCCTTTATACTCCACACGTTCTGTTGAAGCCGACACACTTGGTGGGGTGGGGGGTTTGGATGGCACGAAAAGACTGCATATAAAAATCAGTCCGGCAACAGCACATTCTTCAATTAAAACAATCTAAATAATTGCTTCAGAATTTAAATAAGAAGTGGGCCACATCGCTCGCCTGAGTCACCTTGACCCATATTTAAAGATTTCCCCAATATATTCGCTTGTAAAACTTTGATCCCCTGTTGTGGCCACACTCTATCCCAGGGATTCATGATTTTAACAAATATGATTCTGCACTGTCAGAAAGCTTGAGAAGACGAATTTTCCGATATTTTCAGATTTAAAATTTTGATCTCCAATTGTGGCCCCACCCTGGGGAACATTATTTTAACAAATTGCAGTATATCAAGAAGATGCCATGGAAATTTTAACTTTTCTGGCCCAATGGTTCTTGATAAGATTTTTATAGAATGTTTCCTATATATTTGCAAGTAAAACTTTTATCCCCTATTGTTGCCCCACCCTACCCCCGTGGGCCATGGTTTTAACAAACTCAAATCTGCACTACAATGTATGTCAGAAATTTGCCATGTAAATGTGAACTTTTCTGGCCCAGCGGTTCTTGAGAAGATTTTTAAATGATTCCACCCTATTTTTGCATTTTTGTTATTATCTCCCCTTTGAATAAGGCATGGTCCTTCATTTGAGCAACGTAAATCTCCTTCATCCAATGATGATTTGAACCAAGTTTGATTGAAATTGGCACAGAGGTTCTGGAGAAGATTTTTAAAATTTGTCAGCGTATTTTCGCTATTATCTCCCCTTGGAACAGGGCATTGTCCTTCATTTGAACAAACTTGAATGCCCTTCAGCCAAGGATGTTTTTGCCAAATTTGATTGACATTGGCCCAGAGGTTTTGGAGAAGAAGTCGAAAACGTGAAAAGTTCACAGACAGACGGCGACCGACAAAGGGTGATCAGAAAAGCTTATATGGAAGTGAGCTAAAAATTTACGTCACTAGCAGCCAATGCCATAATAACACTTTACATTTCAGAGACAACCTTTTGACCCCAACATCTAAACCAGCTGGAATATGCATATATGCCGCGTAATATTGTTTTCATAAATAGCTTTTTTCTGTACGTTAATCAACAACTCAGTTGGGTAGTCTAAGTTGTGAATGTCCACAGGATACAGAATACAAGGCACTGGGGCTCTTAATGATCAAACGTGAACATGAATCCCTCGTAATTTACCACCATTAGCATGATCAAAACATTTGGTCAATTTAGATCTCGAATCTATCGTTGATTTGCAGGATCTATATTACACAATCTTTCCACTAATGTGTCACCTTTAATCAGCAAAAGCTATCGTGACTTGAATCCCAATCCTTTATATATATATATATATATATATATATATATATATATATATATATATATATAATCCCGTGAGGACCCGGGTTAGAATAGGTCCTCAGTAGCCATTCCTTGTCGTAAGAGGCGACTTAATGGGGTGGTCCTTCGGATGACACCGCAAAAACCGATAGTCCCTATTCACAGCAGATGTGGCACGATCCCTCCCTGCTCAAATGCCCTGAGCGCCGAGTATAGGCCTAAATTGGCAATGATGACGTCTCCATATGAGTGAAAGATTTTCGAGCGGGACGTTAAACAATATATAATCAACACACACAGATATATATATATATATATATATATATATATATATATATATATATATATTTCGGGAAAGGTATACGTGTGTACTCGGGAGGGCCCTCTGAGCGCTAACCATAATTTGGTGATGTCTCAGTACGAATGAAAATTTCTCGAAGGGACATAAAACAAAGAAACAAACAAAATCGGTGTGTTTTTAACAAGTCTTTAAGTTGGATTTCCAACAATAGCTTTCATCATGTACGCCATGTATCACCTGCTATGACACCATTAATCATGGGAATATTAAACAACAGCATAGCTCAGTAAGCAGAAACTTTAAAGTGGAAAGATAAGCAGCGAATTAATCAGACAAATGGTGCGTCCACTTGACTTACCGTAATACATTAAGTAGCGTATGTCGTGACGGACAGTCTCTAAGTTCATCAACACTGAAACAAAACATCACTTTGTTTTCAATTTATGCATTCTACTAACACGCCAATTGCAATGTATTCTAATTTCAGAATATATACGTCGTTTAACTGCCTGAATCAATACAACACCTTGTGATGAATTTGAAGTATTTTCCGAACTGTGTACTAATTCGTCTTGTCCTAACGATAATCTGGAAGAAAAATGGTCGTATCTTATGTATCATATGAATGTGTACATTTCATATTTTCTCACTGTCTTATATTACAGTACCTGCTATATCTGGATGTATTATTTTGAATATGAGTTTCATTTTTATACTCTGGAGAAGACACCAGCTGTGGACCTGAAACAGATGACATAGCAAAAACTAGCATCAAATAATTAGGAATTTAAAAATAAAACAACTACATTTTGTTTGTGAGAACCTCCATATATTTCATTTCAATATAAAATGTACCTATAACAAACGCCATTGCAACGCCACCATAATTAAAAATAGATAAAATAGCGGTGGCGGTTGTCCTTTGGTTTGGCGGAAACCACGTGTTGGCGATCAGCGCAGGCCCAGCAAACGGCACGGTTCCGGCAATACCATTCAAAATAGCGCATAAATTCATCATCCTGAAAAATTATGAGAAAAAAAGAAGACAATAAGAGGAACATTATTGAGATACAGTATTACTTGGAATAAAAGACGAAAGCTGATTATTATATGAAATAAAGTAAACGATGATTGAAAAAAAATATATCCATTACGTCAAACACGTAAATATAATTTGTTTTCTTAAAAACTAATGTCTCCCCAACTCCCCAAATTAAAAGTGCTCCAAATTACACCCCCCCCCCCTTAATGTACTAAATAGTATGGAGGAGAAAGCATGAGCAGGAACATAGACATAATGAACTGCGCTTTGTGCACTAAGGAAAAAGATGGGGGAAAAAAAGATTCAGCATCGATGTAATCAATATCATTGTTGTATATGATATAAAAATAATGACTGTTATGCTGAAGTACCAGTAGGAAAGTGAACATAACCTTTTATATGAAAAAAGCTATAAAACACTCCTCTTTGATCCGCTGTAAATTGTAAGAAAATATTAGATCCCTGGGTCAGAATAATGTGAACATCACTAACACCACATGTGCCGTATGCTTTTAATATTGTCACGTGTTTATATCAATTAAGCTATATAAATTAGAAGCTTTACGCAAAGTATGCAATTTATATCAATCAGATTAAAAAGTAATCTTGAAGCTAATTTCCTTTTTAAACATGTATTCTCCGAGTCGGATAGTGAACGCCCAATTTCGAAATATCCATGATCACGTGACGTTGCACGTGGATTGGATGTTGGTTGTTTGTTTAACGTCCCTTGGAGATTTTTTCACTCATATTGAAAACGTCACCAGCTGTAGGTGAAGTACCACAAATTTAGACCAATACTTTGCGTTCGGGGCCGTAGCAGTGAGGGTTCTTTAACGTGCCAACGCCTGTCGAGACACGGGACCTCCGTTTTTAAGGTCATTTCCGAGAGGCCCGTGATTCTCACTTTTAAATACCGAATGTTTTACGAAAGAGCAATCACTACCTATTTTTACGTCTTAGGTTTGACGCGGACATGGCACAAGTGGCACTCAAACTCACGACTTCCCTGTTACGAAGCGAACGCTCTAACCAGTTATCAAATTAACAATTACATAGGCAACGTGAAAGCGTGGACGGCTTGTCTGAAGGGACACACAGACAGTCAGACGGAAATCAGGGTAGCGAGAGCCACTTTAAGGATTGGAATGGGAGTTAAATTCCATGTTAAACATAAAATCACCATTCAGTATGACTACATACTGTAAACCAAATCCTTAACTCACATGATGTTTCTGGTAATATTTTCTCGCTCGCTTGCACACATCCACCATGAACGTGATTCGTTCAGCAGAAGATCATCGTTTTCTCATTACATCGAGAAGACCACTAATCCTTTGGTACTCGTGTATAATTTGTCGAATCGTATTATTTTTCATACTTTATCAAACTGACAAAATTTTGGTCTGTTTTGGTCGAACAAAATACTGTTTAATACGGCACATATTCCTTTAAATGATACTGAAGTATTGTATAAAATTTCAAAGCTGTCCGATAAGCCATATAGGATAAATGTTCACAAGCTAATTAACACCCCCATCCCTCTTAGATCCACTAGAACTTTAAGGATAACAAATGGATCCTCCTATCCTGACAATATGCACATCTACAAATGGCAGTGAAGCATTGTACAGAGTTTCGAATGTATCGGTTAAGCATACACGAGAAGTATTCACAAGCTATTTTATATCCTCCACCTCTCTTAGATCTACTAAAACTTTTAGGAAAATAATTGGATTCTCACGTTCCGACAGTATGCACATCTACAAATGACAGTGAAGCATTGTACAGAGTTTCAAGTATATCCAATAAACCCTATAGGAGGAGAAGAGTTCACAATATTTCTTGACAGATAAACGGATAGAAATTAATAGTATTTCCAAGACGTACTACACTGAATGAGAAATTTTAAGAAAACTCACAGAAAAACCATGTTATTATCCAGGTACTTACCACGTGGCGTATTGTGGTTCCATCGTGATGCATCTCAGACCAGTACCAGTCAACATCAGAACCGTGCAGGCCACAAAGGACACCCGTAAACCTAATGTACCGAAAATACTGAACATCAGATACAAATTGTACCGAAAATACTGAACATCAGATACAAATTGTACACAAAATACTGAACATCAGATACAAATTGTACCCAAATACTGAACATCAGATACAAATTGTACACAAAATACTGAACATCAGATACAAATTGTACACAAAATACTGAACATCAGATACAAATTGTACCGAAAATACTGAACATCAGATACAAATTGTACCCAAAATACTGAACATCAGATACAAATTGTACCCAAAATACTGAACATCAGATACAAATTGTACACAAAATACTGAACATCAGATACAAATTGTACCCAAAATACTGAACATCAGATACAAATTGTACCGAAAATACTGAACATCAGATACAAATTGTACTGAAAATACTAAACATCAGATACAAATTGTACCCAAATACTGAACATCAGATACAAATTGTACTGAAAATACTGAACATCAGATACAAATTGTACCCAAATACTGAACATCAGATACAAATTGTACCGAAAATACTGAACATCAGATACAAATTGTACACAAAATGCTGCAAATGGAATTCAACGGAACTCAAACGAGACATTGCAGCAGGTACACTAGAGTTGATTCAAAAGCTCTTGTTTTTTGGTTTGTTTTTTTTTGGTGTTTTTTTTGGGGGGGGGGGGGGGGTAGTTTTTGTTTTTGGTTCTTTTATTACTAAAATTAAAATACAAAGCAAATAATATGGCAGCAAGCAAACTCTGATGAAATTCATCTTTATCATTAACGGAAGTGAATTGATTTGTACAGTTCGAAAAAGAACATTGTTCACTGCAACAGCTGTATCACTACTACACACAAGACCACACATGATAGTCTGACAAAGTGCATGTATTAGCTATATACATTCCTTGTCGACTTTCACTTTATTACTCATAACTTTCTGTTTCTGTATTACAGTGATTCACAATTACAAGTGCATCATTTAAAAATATCATTAAATGATGAGTACCTGACAAGTTCTTCACTGAAACAACTCTTAATAACTAAAAATTAGTCATGCAATAAGGAAAAAAAAAAAACGTCCTCCGAGGATCCGTAGTCTTCTTCTAGTTATTGGAGGGTAGGTCGTGAGGGTGCTTGGGGGTTAATTAATAAATTTACACATCATATTATACATGTATAATGTGGATTGATCTGGAGGAGTGTTGTATGTGTTACATCTTGTTCAGATGTTTTAAATATCAGATCAATTCACCCACTAATAGATCTCTATGTAATTAAGTGTGGGGGTCTGATTATCTACATTATATATAATTTATGTAACTGGTAATATCTAAATACATCATGTCCCAGGAACATGAACAGTGTACGTAATTAAAAAAAAACAACAAAACTAATAATAATAATAATAATAAAAAATTAA